>JBBPJJ010000149.1:8358-33627 GCA_038088635.1 Veloboletus limbatus
CGTTCGTGAAGAACAAATTCGGAAATTTGTCGATTGTCATCCCAAGACTATGCATCTTCATAATACGGATAGCTAGAGATATTCCGTACTTACTAGGTTGTCACGCCATCCTTCCAGTGATCTTGAATAGTTTCCCCGTTCAAACCACGTAGATCGATTTGGTCAAACCCACCTACGTAGCTATCAAATCCTAACCGATTTCGACGGTTTATAGGCCCTTCAGACTACAAGAAACTTTTTTGCTCACCTGTCGCAAAGATGAGCACATCAATTTCATACTCTTTATTGGTCGTTTTGATACCATTCTTGTTTATCTCCAGAATGGGCGTCGAGTTTAGATCGACGAGATCGACGTTGTCTTGGTTGAATATCTCATAGAAATGTTGTTCCAGGGATTGGCGTTTGGTTGCCAAAGGGTGGGGCGGTACTTCTGGCGCCAACAAGGCACGATTTTCAGGATCCTTGATGCGTTCGCTGACTTTTTTCCTCCAGAATGCATAGGCTACGTTGTTACTGGCTCTATCAAGGAGGACGTCTTGATAATTGTTCACTATGCCCAGGTTAGAGAAATCCACAGGCTGTGCCAGAACGCACACAGAAAACTGAACCCGCCCAAGTCCCACATCTTCTCGAAATTTGCTTCTCGTTCTTCTTCGCTGTCGCTCAGCATCGGCCGCGGAATAAATTCGCTCAAGGTCCCAGTAAGCGTTGTGCGCAACTTTTTGAACAGTTCTTCGTACACGGGCTTGAAATGGTCCTGTATTTCCTTGCTTATACCATATTGCTTCATCGGCAGTGCCAGGTTTGGGGTCCGCTGAAAGACGGTCAGATGGGCTACCTACTCTGTTTTCTCAGTACGCTCGCAGTCGGTGCAGACTCAGATGAGGTGTACCTGCGGTCCGATCTCTTGAATCACCTGGACGCCGCTCGCGCCGGTACCGATGATGCCGACTCGCTTTCCGGTCATCTCGATGCCATCCTTGGGCCACCGGCTTGTGTGACAACTCGGTCCTTTGAACGTCCTGCGTCCATTGATGTTGGGTACATAGGGTTGGGATGTGAAACCCTGAGTAAAACTTGTCATTGGTCACGTCGGACGGACGATTTCGACGCCCTCACTGTGCAAAGGATTAAATGGCGCGCTGATGCCTTGTATATACGTTCCTTTTCCTCGGCGGTGACATGCCAGAGATGCGACTGATCATCCCAAAGGGCTTGTTTGACTACCATGTCAAACCTGCAATGTGGGCGCAGATGCATCTTATCCCCCACGTACGTGCAATATCTAGAAAGTGAATGAGCATAGCGAAGCTCAAATACCCTTGCCATGCACGTACGCTTGTAGCTCTTTCCAACCCGGGAATTTTTCTGTCCATGTCCAATCCTTCCACAGTTCGGGAAGCGCTAGCTCATAGAGCGGAATATAACTGTCCACGCGAGCACCGGGGTATCTGTTCCAGTACCATGTGCCTCCGAAATCCGAGCCTGCTTCAATCACTATGCAACGTAGGCCGATTTGGCGCAGCTGAATGAGTTGATTCATGCCGCTAAAGCCCCCACCGACGATGATGGCATCGTACTGTTCTTCTTCCGTCATGGTCGAGTTACAGACGTGGAGACCACTGCCTCCCGGCCAAAGTCGGCTTTTATATGTGTAGGCCGTTTACCGACCTGGCCGGATTGTGAAATGAAGTTTACAAGTTTCAGAGTCGGCGGTCAGCGTTCAATCGCCCTTGCCTTCCTACTTTTCACTCACTCGACACATGGTACTCGGCTGGATGAGCTGGAGGTGGACCACCCCATACAGATCCCTCGCCGCACTCTTACTCGTCTCAATCCTCGCCATCTCCCTCATCACACCACATTCTCGTCGATATTTCGCCGACCCACCGTTGGACGTCGTTGAATCGACCCGCAACTGGAACACACTAGCAGAGCAGACAGAGCTCCTGGGGAGACCTCTTGGAGCGCATACGCTCACCCCAGACGGACTGCTCATCGTCAATCCCGACGGTCCCCACCCCATATTTCAGCTCATTCGCGATGCCGAGGCGGCATGGGAAGCGAAACACGCCCGGGCGAGTAAATCGCTCGACGAGGCCGTGATAGAGTACAAACGACGCTACCGACGTTCACCACCCCTCGGTTTCGATAAATGGTGCGTGCTCCGACCCTTTTACAACATGTCGCGAACATGTGCTCCTTTACGGATTGTGGGTCGTACCAATGAATGATCGGCAGGTGGGAATATACCGTCCAACATCGCGTTCAGCTACCCGACGAATACGACGAGATATTCGAAGACATCGAACCATTCTGGGGGATCGATCCAGCAGAATTGGCCCACACGCAGGAGGTACTCGAGAAACGAGAGGGCGTCGTAACCGTTGCAAATACGGATACGCATCCGCGACTCGAGATCGTCCGTTCGACCCTACCGCAAGACAGACACGACTTGCAAGGCTTGATCGACGTCATTCTCGCACTCATCCGCGATGTGGAGCAAAATTTACCCCCGTTGCGCATCACGTTGTCTCCCTACGACAACCCTAGCATGCTGTCTGACTGGCGGATCAAGACCATGGCAGTCGAGGCAGCCGCCAACGGGACGAGTATGTCTGTCCGTTTCTTTTTTAGTTTTGAGCGCCTTTGTCGACGCGCGATAATGTCTTTTTCTTTGCTCTATCGTTACAGCACTCACAAGCGCCGACTTTCCTGCGGTCACAAAAATTGGTTGGATCCAAGCGTGTCCCCTTGACTCGCCCGCCCGTTTGAATTCGCCCGTATCCACGTCTACCACACCACCCCTTCCACCATTGTCCCCCAAGACGTTTATCGCCTCGCATCGGGAGACGATGAACCCCTGCGTACACCCCTCGTTACTAAGCACACACGGTCAGTTCCTCTCGCACGGGAACGGGCCTACCCCACAACGGACGCTCGTACCACAATTTTCGCTCTGTGCGACGTTACTCCATCACGATATTCGTCCGCCCGTGCCATATGGGTGGGAATGGAAGCCCAACTCGGATCTGGACCACGAGGACAAGGCGTTCGAGGGGGATCTCCCGTGGGAGCGCAAGGTGGACGAGAGGTTGGGTTGGCGAGGACGTACGACGGGGATGTATGCGTCCCCGGATACGTTGTGGACGCATGGACATCGGCCGAGGCTTGTCACACTTGCGAATATACTCGAGGGGAACGTGAGTGTGTTGCGCGTACCTGAGAACGGGGTCGGGGGCGGGGAAGAGGTTCCGGTGGGCGAGCCGGAGATGGTGCGGCTCGCGCGGATCAATCCAGCGTGGATGGATGTCGCATTTACAGCTGAACCCATTGCGTGCGATCAGAATGGAGGGACATGTAGTGAGATGGAGAAATTGTGGGAGTTTCGAAGGGTCCAGGGAAGGCACGAGGAAGGACAGCACAAGTTCATACTCGATGTAAGTTCAGGGTGCTCTGTGTGGGGCAAACGGTTGACTCGTCGGTGAGTTCTAGGTCGACGGAAACGGATGGTCAGGACGTTTTAAACGACTCATGACGAGCAACGCGCTCATTTTCAAGGCGACCATCTACCCAGAGTGGTGCGTACACAGCCCAGTATCTCAGATCGTGGGTGTTGTCTGACTGTTGGTGCTAGGTACATGTCGCGCATCGCGCCATGGGTCCACTACGTCCCGGTCCAGGTGACCTACACAGACCTGCATGACTCGGTGGCGTTTTTCCGTGTCCAGGATGAATTGGCGGCGCGGATTGCCAAAGCGGGGCGGGATTGGAGTCGGCGATTTTGGAGGCAGGAAGACATGACGGCCTACCTATATCGGTACGTGATGCGCTGTGCTCGGACGGGTGAAGTGGTGCTGAAGTGACGCTAGATTATTGTTGGAGTATGCACGCGTGTCGAGTTTGGATCGGGCGTCGATGGACTACGTGGGTTGAACAAGAGGATCGCTAACCGCGCCATCTTCTTTGGAGGCCATGTGTTGTGGTATCATAGATAACGACACTGCCCGTACTTGTAGCGACATGAAATAACACTCGAGTTCAGTCGTCTACGTCGGAAGGGCCCCCCGCAATCGAACTCTGCCATCTTTGAGTCGTTCCGTGATGACAGGACTGGCAGCGGGTCGGTATTTGAACTCTTTGGAGTACCTGTGTGTGGGGGGGGGATTGAGTGTGAGGCGCGTGTCGTGTACGGACGGGGGGGACGAACCGAGAAGCGTAGATGACCTTTGGCTCGGGTTTGGCACCTGGCCAGAGATGAAAAATGAACCAGCAGAACACAGCGAGGAGGGCAACGAGGAGGACGCGTTTCCAAGCGGGCGGTCGAGGAGGGACTGACACGGCCGGAGACATAGGACTGGTCGGGGTTTGAAATGAACTCGGAAGACGACGTCGAACATGAGAGCGGTATGTGAATTCGAACATCGCGTTGGATGCTCTCGAGCGCTCAATGTCGTCCTTGTAGACATGGAGTTCTCCGGTGAGGGTTCGGACGTGGACATGATACACGGCGACAACCACGACGAGGACGACATTGGGATCGATCCGGAAGACGACGACGACGAGCTGGAGCCAGAGCCGGAGGAGGTCAGCCTCCCAGACGCAGCCTTTCAATCACAACGCCCACTCACGACGTGAAGCAGGACATGGAATCGGACGAACTCTCTCCCCCACCTTCGCCCCACAAACCCCGGCTCAAGATCAAACTCAAGTTGCCTCAGATCCTCAGCCCAAACGAATCTTCCAGTAGAGCGCCGTCCACCCCCAGCGGTGAACAGAGCCGCCCACCGTCGCATCGCGCCATCTCCAGGGGTGCGATCACGAGTGTCCCATCCCCTTGATCAACTGACGAGCGATCTTGCAGACATGGACATTGAATCGGAAGATGATGACGATGACGACCAAGTTGCTGGTGGTTCTACGCGTCCGATGACATCCCGTCAAGCCGTCCTCGCCAGCGTGGTCGACTCATCCCACGTCTCCCTTTGTCAGTCCCTTTTCCATCCACAGAGTCTCGACAAAAATAAAACCTCACACCCGACACACAGCGGAATCCTCTCGCAAAAAGAAACAACTCACCGAATCCGAGATTGCGCTGCGACGCGAAGAAACGGCACGCAAACGCAAAAACTTGACTGAAAAGAAACTCGAGGACGAAAAGGTGCGTTTTCTTTTGTGAGATATCAAACGCATATGCGTCATTCATGCACACACGCGACGTCGCCGACAGGCAGAGACGATCAACCGATTGCTCAAGAAACAGTCCAAGAACAAGAGCAAGCGCAACGTGCTGTCTACCGCGGACGATCGTACCCCGGTCTCTGCCACACCTGCCGTCGTGCAGTCCACCCGGGATGGTTCTGAAGTGCCCGAGGGAGAGGTCCTCGAGGCTGTCGAGCTCATTCCTAGCATGTATCGGTGGATATCGACCACCAAGCCAGTGGCCGGCGACGCATCCCTGGCTTCTGGGCACGAGACTGATGGTAAAATGAAGCTCACGTTCTCTGTCCCTGTGTCTGTGTTCCCACTTGGGACGATGGCGCCCCCACGGACAAAGTCGCCGCTGGCTGAGCCACCTGTGTGCGACGTGAGCGGGTGCGAGCGGGCGAGAAAGTATCGGCTTGTTAGAGATTGGGTCAAGGGTGCGTGTGGGAAGGAACATCTCAAGATGCTGGAGCGCCAGATGGAGGAGTTGTGTCGAGCATGATGTAGTGGTACACAATTGGAAGGGGATTGAGTCGACCAAGAAATCGGGTGATTTGTTGAGAACTATTCTAACACTCGATACACGTATGCAACAACTTTCCGCCTATCAGATCATGCTCGTCAATTTGTTTATATCCGTCTGAAGATTTATACCCTGTACTCCCAAATTAAACATACCCGCCATGTTCCCGAAACTGTTCGCCGCGGTAAATCCTTCTCCTCCCCTCTTGGTTTTGGACCCGGCGGAACTCTCCATCGGAGGGGAGAGTCTATGAGGGAGGCAACCATCAATCATCAGTATCAGATGCCATCCGTCATGAGATGGGTCTCACGGTGTCGTACTCGGTATACCTGTCAAGTCTCTGATATTGGCAGGTTCATGCATACTAGTCTCCCCCCTTGTTCTCGGTTTAGCATACCGTAGACACCATTGAATTTTGGCACGTACTGGAGGGCCCGGTGGAGAGTATGTCCGTCATCTCGAGTCAAGGCAGAATTCAATCTGCATTCAGGAAAGTGAGAACAAGTGGTATGTGCGTTCTGCCTATATACTCGCCGAGCGGGTGCGGGAGCGGACATGACCGAGGCAGCGGACATGATGAGAACCAAGCAGAGCATAAAATGAGAATGCATATGTGGATGTGTTGAAAGAAACGAGAGCGTTGTCAGGCCGTCGACGGCAAGCTGATGGTAGTTGGAGGATTGGAAAAGCAAAAAAAAGGCTGATATTGTGAGCAGGTGTATGCGACGCGAGGAAGGTGTATAGAGACTCACTAGCCAGCACCTCTGTGAGCCGAACGGAGTAAAAGAAGGCTGCTGAAGCGGGAGAAATAAGTTGGCCTTTATACGCGCAAAGTATCAAATGATACTCCGAACTTGTCAGCGGGACTGTCGGCTATGAGCCACTGATTGCATCAGTGAATAGCCGAGTAGTCGGGGAGCAGTTGATGCGGATCAGTCGGAGCATGAAACTTTTGGGGTCTTCCTTGCAAGCTTCCACGTGGGGATACACAGACGAGGATATGACGATCCGTAATTTCACTGTATCTGTGTAGCTGGACAACGGCGATGTCGCTGACGAACGATCAGCGGAGAAGCACCGTGACAACGTGTGGACTCATTAATGCAGGCCAAGTCCATAGTTAAAGGTATTGCCTGAACATCCAAATGTTTTGCAACTCTGGTGCTCTGATGGTATCAAGTACGTTCGTCATCGGAGATGCCCTTAGCCTCTGACTGCACCGCATCCCGACGTCAGCCTCACTCGTGCTTCGTCTAAGAATCGACCCATTTACCGTACACTGCTCTTTCGGCTGGGTGTTCTGTATCTGCTTTTCCTCATCGCCGAAAAGATGGGTACGAAAATTATGCGCGAAAATGTCTACCATCCCTATATACTAGGCCGCTCTCCGTCGACCCATCGCTCGCCGGACCATCGCAAACACATAAAACGCCGGCCATGCCAGCCGTCGCACGACATTGCGTCCACCAGGATGAAGCGAACTGGACTCCTGCAATGCAATCACGAGCCACGCCGTACAGAGCGTAAACATAACGGTCCCCTCTATATAATGCACGAGCGACTGGGTGGCGTTCGGATTCACCTCCTTGACGTTCATTCGAAATACGCTCTGCAAAACGATCAGCAGAGTACGGCGGCCTTTGTGCTGCCCGACCTACCGCCACGAAATACGGAGGAAGGAACACCAGCGTAAAGTACGAGATCTATTCCCCATGTCTTAGTACATCATGACATACACGACCCATATAAAATTTACCTGCTTGATCGTCGCAGCGTCCCGCATCGTCGTTGTCGTCAGTCCATGAATCACTTTCGTATCTTCATTCTTCACCGTAGAGAATCCCTGCCCATCATCATGTCGTAATTGCACGCACACACTCTCCCAGACGAGACACGCACCAAACTCATTGCATTCCCCAACCGATCTGTCTGTATCTCCCGTTGCTTCTCCAAGCGTTCAATCTCGCCCAACAAATTGTCCGCCTCCAATCGAAGAATCTTTGCAGCCGTCTTACGTTCGCGCTCCGTCACCGACGCCGCGTCCATCGCTGGATTCGTTGTCTTCTTCACGAAGGCGACCGAAGCTCGGAAATCTCGGAGCAGTTGTTGGTAATATATCAAGTGCGCCCGTACCTTGTGTAACTCCCGCGTGTGTGAGACATGCGCGATCGTCAGCTCGGTCGCTTCCTAAGAACCATTCGTTGCTCAGTAAGTTCATGAGCATGATCAAGATTCTGCATACCAGTGTATTGTTGAGGTAATCGTACAACACCTCGAGTGCTTCGTCCCAGGCATACACCGCATGCCATAAGAGCGTTAACAACACGATCGTTGGATCGTTGGATTCTTTGTACAGCTTTGACCAATACACGCTCTCGCCCGTTCTTCGCAAGAGGTTTCGGAGACGCGCTGCAGACCCTCGCCGAAGAGCCGAGTCGGGGTGGTACGAGAGGATCGTATCCGAGGACGTGGTGCGTACCATGTGAATGGCAAGTAAGTCTTGTAGCAGAACGGTGTGGTCTGAATGGGTTTATAGGTCCATGAGGCGATGGATGCTCGTTTGAACCACATGGTACGAACCGGAGAGATGGAGTGGTGCCTGCGTATCGATGACCCCTCCTTCATCTACAACCATCCCAAGTACCGCATAATCAATCCAAGTGTGACCATATGATGAAGGTGAGCATCTCACCAGTCACCAACTCATTCCTGATCACGCGTACAAATGGGACCACAACAGTGATGTCTGTACGATATCAGTCAACAAACCAGACAGCACCACTCATCGCTTACGATCGCCCTTGCTAGGTTGCGCGTCCTCCTGGTACTTCGACGGTATCCAGTTCGCGGACGACGAGAAAAAGAACGGCTCGACGTTGTACCTAAGCCATGCCGCTCAATTTAACTTGCAGCACATAGCAAGAACAACAACGCGTCAGCCCACCTCATACCCAAGATCTGCAACACCGGTCCCGACATGCGTTCTACGAACAACGCGCGCAGGCGTATGCCCTTATCACGCTACTCACTCCGTCAACACGTTCCTCATCCTAAATGACACAAGTCCCGACTCACCGGTTCCCCCAAACGCATCCAAAACGCCATTTGTGCAGTGTCATCCCCCACATCCACGACCTCACTCCCACTCTTACCCTCAGCCCGAAAGGTGCCTCCGCGTAACACATCCACATAATGCACCACACACCCCCTCTCACCCTCTCTCACCCTCTCCCACGTCCCTTCTCCCACCACTCCTTCTCCCTGCACTTTCTCCACCCCTGCACTCCCACCCCCACTCCGCATCACCTCAAACATCCGACTCCTCTTCACCTGATCCTGCGTCCAATTCCCAAACAAACTCTGTGGGTACTGACACCACGCCCTTTCCGCCCTTCCACCTTCGCGCTCACCTTTAAGAACGACCTCAAATTCTACCTCTGCAACGTCCCGTTTGAAATCCATCCATGGCCACGGCGCAGAGGGCGCAGCGTGTCTATACCTTCACCCTCGCATTCACAACGTTAGGGCATCATTCCCGAATCTGAAGTACAGGGACGTACAGAGGTATAGGGACATGCAAGTCATCCACTTTGGCTTCTGTTGTCTTAATGCTCATCACGGCTTGCTTCTGACCTGCAAAGAGAGAAAGGGAACGTAGGAAAAGTCGAAACGAAGAAGCGACATTGTCTGGCCATCCTGTAGGCAACGTTGCGATTGTACGGCATGCCCAGCGTTATATTTTGCGTGGCAAAGGATCGAAGGCGATGCTTGACCTGCATGAATGTACTATTTGTGTGTCAGGGGCTGGACGGCCCATATGACCTTTGGTCCTGCAATATAATGATCTCTCTCACCTGCCCAGAGTCACATAACACATGTGCATGATGGTACAGTGCCAAGTCACTGCCTGCAAATTAATCCCACGTTGTAAGAGACGGATGGCAGAACACAGACAGCGTGGAAAAAGAGAACCAGCCGACAGAAAATTTGCGGGTATTACACGGAATTATGTCTCTTTTGCTTTGAAAGCGTCTACACTGGTACTCATCTAGTGCATGCCACTTTATGCCACCTTCCCCAACACCCTCGGTTGCGACAAGTCAGCCATGTTGATAAAGATGTCATCGGCAGGGTGCCGGTACAGCGGCGCACGCAACCTCTTTTGGTCGAGGTGGTGTCCGATGAAACCGATAGAGCGACCGAGCACAAACAAACCGTTGAGCGTGCCAATCTGGATGCGCGTCAATCCGATAATGTTACGGCACGAAGACGGTGCAAACCTTGATATACTCGTCAGCCTCCTCGGGAGTAAACGCACCAGAGTCGCGAAGGAGATCGACGAAGCAAACAGCGATACAACCATCGACGTTCAGGATTAACTAATGACGAGCATGTTAGCACAGCAAGCATTTCTATCCCACCCACAACGAGCCAAGGTGACAGGCCAATACTCACGGTATCCTTCTTCGTGGTGGTCACTTTTTCCACAGCCAACGCATAGTCGAGCAGCGAGTGAGAGGGGAAATTCTTACGAACATACTCCTTCACGAGTTCAACACGTAGATCGGGGTTGTTCACAGATTTTATCTTGTGACCGATGCCAGAGACTGGGTAGAGACAAGTCAGCCATCTTGGTGACAACACGGGCGCGGACTTACTCAGCTTGTTTGCTTTCCTGCTCTCGTCCACAAACTCTCTTGGCGTCAATCCTCTGTCCCTGGCGCTCGAGAACATCGATGCCGCTTCATCCAACGCCCCTCCAAACCGACTTCCAATTGTCAGCAAGCCGGACGCAAGACTGCTGATCAAATCCTTGCCCGCGCGGGTCGCGACAATCGTATTCATGGCACCGCTGACGGCGGGGCCGTGGTCTGCTGTCAACATCAAGACCATCTCGATGAATTTCGCAGCGTGTGGGGGAAGACGGCGCTTGAACCAGAGCAACGAGACGACACCACCCAACCCGATGTCTTCCCTGAACACATCCGAAATGCGCATGCCAGCGTATAGCAATTCTTGACCGCGCTCATCTGAGATGGTGGAAATGAATGCGGCAGGCTTTCGAATGAGACCGAGCTCCTGAGCCCACTTGTAATCCATTGGAATCACTGGTGGCTCGACTTCTTTCTGGGGAACAATGGTACCATTGGCGACAAGCCTCTCGTATGTCTCCTGCAAAACACCAGGAAGCAATTCAAAGGTGTCAGGTACGACGAAGCCAGCTGCCCTCATGGCGCGGTTCTTGGCGTCTGCCGTCTCGGAATCGCTGTTGGCCATCGAGCCTGCGTGGCCGAACTGTACCTCAGTCGTGAACATCTTGGCACAGGTGCCAATGGCCCAGGCAACAATGGGCTTGTTAATACGTCCTGATTTGACAGCCTCAATCACACGATACTCTTCAACACCACCAACTTCGCCAAGCAAAACGAGCATCTTGCATGCTGGGTCATCTTCGTAGCGCAAAAGGTGGTCAATGAATGTGGTGCCGGGATAGCGGTCACCACCAATGGCAATGCCCTCATAGGTACCGTTGGTCACGAGGGAGAGGATGTTGTTTAGCTCGTTCGACATGCCTCCCGACTTGGAAACGTAACCGACAGAGCCCGGGCGGTAAAGCTTCGAGGCAATGATGTTGTCCATCATACTGTGCTGAATTAGCACATCTCGCTGGAAAACACCGAAAACAGCGACTGACCCTCCGGAGTTACCGATCCTGAAGCAACCAGGTTTAATACCACCAACAGTAGCGGGACCGATGATCAAAACCCCCTTTTCCTGGGCCTTGACTAAGATTTCCCGTGCCTGTCGTTCTGGCACACCCTCTGCAATTAACGCGATGGCACGGATGCTCTGGAACTCAAGACACTCCAGTGTGCTGCTGTACACACTCCGTGAACTCGCAAAGTTGACAACAACATCGACATCAGGGTGCTTCTTAACGGCCTCCGCGAGCGACGTATACACAGGCAAAAGTGTCTCCCTTGTGCCCCAGTAGAACTTCTGGATATGGTGTCCACCGAAGGGGTAGATCATCGCAGCGACAGACGGACGGGCACGCTGGCACGAGTAGTCGAAATCAAGCATACCTTGGATAGCACGAGGCTGCAGACCGTAGACGAAGCTGCGGGTCTCGGCGTCGAACGGCCGGTAAGCAGGTCTGATAGCGGCATGACCATCCTGGATAGGAGCATTGTCAAAGCGTACGACGACATCGTCTGGTTGAGTACGTTCACCGGAGGCATGAATTATTCCGACTTCAGAAGGGGTAGGTGCGGTTATTGACGAGGACGTCGCAGGAACGACTTTCGGGGAGGCAGGTGCGGTGGCAGGGATGGAGGCAGGTGAAGCTTTGGTGGGTTTTATGCCAAGGGCGAGAGGGACAATTTCAGTGATGTGAGTGTCGGGACCAAAGACGCGGATGGGGACACCAAGGGATTCACCTGATGAAAAGAAAAGTGAGTTTCGGGTTTACCAACGAATGGACCGAAACACACCAAGCAATCTCATGGCCTTCAAACCCTCTTGCCAGTTAGGACCCCCGCGACGGACGTAAATCTTGACCTACATAGAAGCGAGTCGGGTCGGGTCGGGTCGCACCTTCGGATGTGATCACAAAGCAGCAAGACTTACCCCATGTGCAATCAAGCCAACCTTGGCACCTTCTAGCGCCTTGATAATACCCTTAAAGGTAGCAGCAACGTTTGTGAAGTTGGCAATACCACCTCCAATGATGAGAATTTTTCCATCTGGACGGGGAGGTGGGCGTGTGATCAAGTCAACTAGTAGGGGAAGGATGCAGGAGTGAGTAGTAGTATTATACTTACCAGAGTAGACCTACGGATCGTCTTTGCATACTCATACGTTTGACCCTCTGATGGTGCACCACTGTACTCGCCGTAATTAGCCAGCTCGTGTGCGAAGCCAGCAGCCGCGATAGCATCTGCGTACACGACAGAGGCACCACCACCTGCGACCATGGTCCAGATGCGAGCATTGGCGTTCAACACAGTAAGCTTAAGCGAAGCACCAGTGGAAGCGTCCAATTTCTGGATGTATGCTATTGGACACGGTTACAATCGATGAACCAAGCCAGATAGAACCAATACTTGCCTTCCTCTTTTGTAAGATCTCTTCCAAAAGGAGCAGGCCAGACCATGGGGGGGCCACGATCGGCACCGACCTTGGGACCCCTGGCAAGTTGTGTAGCAGCGCCGTCGTAAACGCTGAGGTCTCTTGCAATAGCCCACTTGGGACCACAGATGAACTCGGCTGTTTGGTCAAGCTTGGCAGCCATATCTAAGTAGTGGATGCTGCCATCTTCGAGGACGACGAGAGGGTTGATCTCGAGGTAAGCAAAGTGGAGATCTGCGTAGCAATTGTAGAGTCTGATGACGAAGTCTACCAAAGCATCTTTGCGCTTTCCCGTGAAGGAAGGCCCTACTAGAGACTCGACATTCGCACGGGTAGGGAAGTGTTTTGTGTCAACGGGAACTTCTAGACGGGATGCGTGTGCGTCGACATCACCGACATCGACACCGCCTGTGGGTGAAAAGAGGATGGTGTCGGAGAGACGGGAGGAAGTGATGCAAATGTATGCCTCTGCAGATTGATGGTGGGGTAAGAAAGGCTCGACGATGAACGTGTTGAGCGTGCCAGTGACAGATTCGACCTGGAAGCGGAGTGTGAATATGTGAAAGGTGAAACACAACGAGGGTTTCGTGAAAATGTGAAGAGGGAAGGGGATGCTTCGCGATTACGATTGCAATGGGGAACGCGATCAAGATCGACGAACCTTTTGGGGTTTTCCAGCCCTGTCAAGGACCCATTGTTTTGCATCCTGCCAGTCCTTATTGAGGGCGAGAAGGCCGGCCTTACCGCGACGCTTGATGAGCTGATCCGGCTTTGCGACGAGCTTGGTCGTCTGCACCCACGCGGGGAGATGATTGTCGGGGGTGATAGCCCCGGACTCGGGATCCCACTGGATCTGGGCAACTTTTGGAGAAGGAAAGGCCAGCGGGGAGTCTTGGGAGTGAGCAAAGTTGGGATGCGCGGCAGGAGCGCGTTCGAGCCAGTAAGCCAGCAAGAGCTTTGCGTCGTACTCGCGGATGGCTGTAAGGACGATGAGGAGGGTACGGGAAGGAGAGGAGACAGGACGACGTACCTTTGGAGGACATGATGGAGGAAGAACAGAGAATGGAAAGAGGCTTGGATATGATGGCCTTATATTGACATGCAGGGTATAATAATTTATTTTTCAAATGGTATCAGATTCAGACCTTGTCTGCACGCCCCCCCAATGTTCACACGATCTGAAAATCAACACAGCCACATCATGCCACTCGTTCTGGCAGAATGTCTTTGGTCACGGTGTTCGTCGTCGACTGAGACACATAAAATATTACCTGGCCGCCATCGTCGTGTGTTTGACGACGAGCGCGACTCAGGTCATCCGTAGGCATGGCAGTCACTGCGTCGCCCGTCAGGTTTACGTATCCTTATTCCCGTGTCCACCTCGTTCCAGCCTCATTCTTGATATCAGTCCCCCATCTTGACATCGATGCCCCTGTTTGCTCCGACACGTTCCCTATTCACGTCCTTCGTTCCCAACATGACTGATACATCCCGTCGTTCACCTCTCTCTTTTACGTCATTTTCGATGGAGCTTACATTATCTGTGACGTAGACGGGTGAGCAGTAACCGAATCATCCACTCCCCACCAACATCCATGGCGTCGCCTAGTAGCCGTACGGCATGGTGAAAAAGAGGGTATTCATCGGGAAAGAAACAGTGATCGCGTCGGTGAGTGTATGACTGCTGAGCGCTGAGCGCTGAGGTCCTTCACAGTACGCAATGTCGACCTGAAACAAAAATCGATGTCAGATCATCCGTCGTATAGATTGCCATCCCTCGCACTGCAGGCCTGTTTGCATCACTGAAACTCTCGGACAAATACACGTTGACTCCGTTCCATTTTCATCCCGGTCGTCCAGCGCCGTCCGACTACGAGATCAGATCCGCCCACACCACAATGGAAGTTGACAGTCAAACGCTCTTGCCCATCTTTGGGTCTGCGTGTCGTACGTAGCTGAGCATTGTGCATCTACACCGCCACACGACCGCATTTGGAACTCACAGCGCGCTGGCTCATCGGTCGACTCGGAACGTTCTACCTCGTGTATGTGCATTCAGCATATGATCATAGTTTTTTGGATTTATTTTGAATTGAAACATTCCAGGGGAGCCAGGACCGGCAATAACCTGTGCTGACATACTATGAATCGGCGATGCGCCAATATCTAGCCGTCTCTTTGAAGCCAAGCATACCTAAGCCGAGAAGGTTCCGCGCTCGGTTGTTGCTTTGGAAAGTGGCGATAGCTTCAGGGAAAAACTCCCTGTTCCATGTTGCGTTTGTCCTCTAGCACGGGAAGAGAGATTTGGTCCAAACTATTCATTACACATACATCTGTCTTTGCATGTCTTCACTCTCCACAGATAAGGAGGGGGACGTCTATGCGACTGTGCAGGTCCCTATCAATCGCTCTCCCTGCATATCTTATGGTGCGCAGAAGCTATATGACCGAATCGTCGACCGCAGACACGTCGCAAGCGATCAAATTCATAGCAAGATCCATATAGCATACAAGTCCTCATTATCTATCTCATCAGCTGATCGATGACATCGAGGTGATGAACGGGGAGAGGTAGAATGTCGATGCCAAAGAAGCATCAGAGGATTGGGTAGTGGTCCTGACTGGTTCTAACTGCTCCTGACCGTCGGCTACTACCAGCTACCATTTCACTGACTTGAACGTTGCAGAATCCTGAAAAACAATCATAAATAGTCTGGGGCTCAATAGTTACTGGTTTTCGATGGTAGCCATAGCTACTGGCTGCTAACTGTTGGTTATGGTCAATATCCGATCCACTGATGACTGATCCTACTCTGATTGTGTGTAGATAATCCATTGATGAAAGTCTTACTACGGCGCATATGTGGAACAAGAAGTACTCCTCCCTTTCGGTTCACAAATGCAAGATACCCTGGCTGGCTTGTACTAAAAAAAAAAGAGACAACGAGGCCCAATCGGACACGAAAGAAGGTGATGATTTTTACAGTCATCTTTGAATCTGCACGGCCATCCACGCCGTGGAATTTATTCACTTCTACATCGCCAACACACATCCAGTGTGCCCTCCGTTTCAGGCGTCCCTCACAAACACCGCCGCAGCGCCCATCCCAGTCCCGATACACATCGACGTTACCAACACCTGTCGGAGCAACCTCAACAAATTTGCAGCATCATCCGCATACGACACACACCTTGCCATTCCTGCGCTGTAGCTCTTTCAAACCCGTCACGATCTGTCGAGCGCCCGTGCAGCGTAGCTATGGCGCAAATCAATCAGTCTGGGCTGTGGCAAGCGAAAACAAAACAACGACTTATCTAGCGGATGTCCAAATGCGATCGCGCCTCCGTTGACGTTGACTTTCTCAGAGTCGAGACCGAGTTCCCGGATACAGTAGACGTATTGGGAAGCGAATGCCTCATTGATCTGGATATAAAGGAAAGTGAGCGTGCGATCTTTGCAGGAGGGCACCCCCCTCCCATTTCGGGTCACATACCTCGAACAAGTCCACGTCTGTAACACCAAGACCCGAATGCTTGAGCACCATCGGTATCGCATACACTGGCCCAATACCCATCACACGAGGCGGCGCACCTACACAACGAGCACCATCCGTGATCAGCAGGGTTACCACTCAATATTTGTCGTCACATACCCGTCACCGCCGTATTGACGTGTTTTCCAAGAATAGCCAACCCGAGCATTTCGGCCTTGCGTCGCGTCATCAATAGAACCGCCGCCGCACCGTCTGTAACCTGACTCGCGTTCCCTCCTGTCGTTCTCCCTTGCCCCCACTGCGGAAACGCCGAGCGAATCTTGAGTAAGCTTTCCTTGGTTGTTCCATACCTGATCCCATCATCTTTGATCACCGTCACGCGCCGTCTGGACGAAGTACCCATCGCAGAGTCCTTCTCGTTGACGGACACGGTAAATGGGACGATTTCCTTGGCAAAGTAACCAGACATTTCGGCGCGTTCAGCGCGTTGAAAAGATTGAGCTGCAAAAGTGTCCATGACGTCACGTGAAATGTTGTAGTCTTGAGCCACGTTTTCGCTCGTCCAGCCCATGGGGTAGAGACAGTCCCTCGCTGTTGGATTGACGCTGATGCTCTCCGACTGGGGTGGTGCACCCTTGTCTGGGCTTAGAAAATGGCCACAATGAGGGTGAAGATACGCAAGCTAGTTCAGACATACTTTTGACTCATGGACTCGACACCGACAGCGAGTCCGATTTCGATTTGACCGGACCGGATTTGGTTCGCGATCGCGGTCACGGCCATCAGTCCACTGGAGCAAAAGCGGTTGATCACCTGGATGGGAACACTCTCTGGGAAACCGGCTGCGAGAGCAGCACCACGGGCATGGTAGACAGGGTCGGGCGTCAAAACGGTGCCGACACAGATGTCACCTACGCTCACGGGGTCAACATGGGAGTGGGCAATAGCATGCTAGTATATTTTGAGACATGTTTGACATTGGCTGGCATTGCGGATTGGACACACTTGCCTTGAACATTTCAAGCATGAGTTCGTCGGTGCTGTGTGAGGTGGAACTCTGAGTGCCATCCACATGTGTGTGTTAGAGAATACTTGCGGAGTGTCCTTGAGAGCACCTTTCTTGGCTTTTGTCAAGGGTGAGCGTATAGCCATCGTGACGACGACATCGTCGGGACGTTTCTCTTGCAGAGCTGCGACGCCAGAGGGCGAGTAAAAGTGAGACGAAATGTGTCTGAGACGTTGCATGGTCGTTGACAGTGTCACAGGCCTTGACGCACAATGTGAAGCTATGCAAGTAGTATGAGCGCTCCGTGAGCAGTCATTTCGAATGGCGATTGCAATCCTTCCTTTTCATACTCGAACCCAAGCATGAGGAGAGTACGTATACTACTGGCAGGACGAACGCAAAAACCAACGTTCACTTGTGACTTTATTGTTTCCCCTTCGCAAGGATGAGTACATCAAATTCGTACTCCTTATTGGTTACCTTGAGATCATCTTGGGTGTCGAGTTCAGTTCGACGAGGTCGACGTTGTCGTGGTTGAATACCTCGTAGAAATGTTGTTGTTCCAGGGACTGGCGTTTGGTTGCAAAAGGATAGGGTGGTACAATGATACTACTACTTCTGGCACGCTTTTTCGGGATTTTTTGATGCGTTCGCTGACCTTTTCCTCCAGAATGCATAGGCTACGTTATTACTGGTCCTGTCGAGGAGCACTTCCTGGTAATTGTTCACTACATGGCCAGGTTAGAAATACTAATAGGCTATGCCAGCCTAAGAATGCGTCCAGAAGGCTGAACTCGCTAAGTCCCATATCTTCTCGAAATTCGCAACGCCCCAGCAAACCTCATTGTCAACTTCTTGTACAGTTCCTCGCACTACGGGCTTGAACCTTGTTTACACCATATTGGTTATGCTAGGTTTGGGGTCTGAAAGACGGTCAGATGGAGCTATCTGCTCTACTCTCCCGGTACGCTTGCAGTCGATACCGACTCGGGTGTGGCGTATCTGCGGTCCGATCTCTTGAATTACTTGAATGCTGCTCGCGCCGGTACCGCTGACCCCCGACTCGCTCTCCGGCCATCTCGATGCCTTCTTTGTGCCACCCGCTTATGTGTCTCGGTCCTTTGAACGTCTCGCGTCCGTTGATGTTGGACATGTAGGGTTTGAACGCGAATCCTGGATGAACCTGTCATCGATCACGTCGGACCGTGCAGAGGATCAAATAGCGGGCTGTGGGGCATTGTATAGATGCTCCTTTCTCTCAGCGGTGACATGCCAGAGATGCAACTGGTCATCCCGATGGGCTTGCTTCAAACTGGCAATTTGGGCGCAGATCCATCTTATCTCCCACGTACACGAAATAGCTGCGAAGGCGGTGATCGTCTCGTCTGCTGCTAGCACAATACTGCATAGTACGAACACCATCGCAGCAGAAGATCAGGCATCTCATTCCGGGTCACCGGTCACCAATCGCAGGTATGAAACCACCGGCCTTTTCACCATTAACCCAATGTGCACCTTCCTCGGCCTAAGTAGGCCAGTCAAAAAGCACAGCAAAGCTTGACAGATCTCATTCCGTATTTCAAGCAATACAGAAAAGAATGTAGGAAATAATAGCTCTTTTCGACTCACTGGATACTGTCAACTAACATATCAAACAGCCACCACCGGAGTCACGCTGTGCAAGATCCACCATCCGTCTATTGGCTTCAGCAATTTGCCGCTCTAATTCGAGCTGCCTCTCAGCAGTCTCTTTCCTGAACTGCAACTCGTATTCGTGAGTTTTAGCCATCTGAGCCTGCGTCTCGCGGCGCTCCTCGACCAACTGCTCCATCATCCGTGAGAGCTGAGTCCCTTCTTCTTGCCTTCTGCTCTCTTGCGCTTTGCGTTCTTCCTCAAGCGTTCTCTCCAATTTCGCCCGATCGGCCTCTACACGCGCTATCTTCTCCTCCAAGGCCTTACGCTCTTGTGCCAATTCAGCTCTCAGTGCACGATCGTTAGCCTTCGCCGCCAATTCCATCTCTTTCTTCAAATCAGCCATCTCTCGCTCGTGCCTCTTTTGCATCTCTCGCATTTCTTCTGTGAGCACCTTACCGGCTGCAGTGTCCGCCAGTTTCTTTCCATCCCGCAGCTCCTCCTGGATCTTCATCGTCACCGCCTCAAGAGGAATAAGCTCTGCCATAATCTGGCGCGCGGACTCGAGAGTATTTGCGTGACGACACATCTGTGCTCCGGCATCAATGAGAGCTTTGAAAGCGCCATTCTTTAGGTCGGTCTCTCGACGGTCTCCTTCCTGCTCGCCGACACGGCCCCAGTTTGTGGTGACGATGCGAACGTTGGCAAGAGTATCTTCTCCACAGAGCGAGTAGAACATTCTGAGGTTCTTTCGTGAAACACCACCGACTCGGGGGTCCGAAATACGGTGCATATATATGACACCGTTGAGTTTCCGCCCCTCGCTACAGATTTCGGGTAATTGGAAGTTGAGAAGGAAGCTCAAACAGGCGTGCTTACCCACTCTCTGGCTCTAAGTACTCCACAATTTTCTGGAGAATGTCGGTATCAGTAACACCCTCTCTGGAGTCGTCGAAACCGGGGGTGTCAATAAGCATGACGGAGCGACCCGTCGCCCGATCAACGTAGCCAGCCGTTTGAATTTCGAACGTTTCGGACTCTTGATTGTGACCGATGCGAATGTTCTCGTCGTTGGTGAGAAGATTGATGAACTGCATCCGACGAGTATGAGTTTGTGTGTGGTAAACCTCGCCGGTACTCACCGTCGACTTTCCTGAAAGACGAAGCAGGGCACAAGTCGAGTTAGTGTCGATCCTGTGCACACTGTGATGAAGGTCGACGTACCCGTACCGGTCGCACCCATGACCCTGTGGTAGGTGTGTTAGTTCGAGAGATCTCTCCGTACGTCGAGGGCTACACGTACGCAAAGACTACGTCGGATTTCCGTTGGTGGGCTGAATTTTCCATGGCTGAAAAGGTTGCTTCTGGCTATCGAGGACGCACTTTTTATTTCCTAAGTGAAATTGTAAGGTTGCCCAGCGTGACGTTGTGTATGGCGCTTATCGCCCAATGGATCACATCGCAACCCCAGATATGATAATCAAGCCCGCTGGACCCACGAACGAAGCAACCCCATGGATACAAGAATGCAACGTTCTGTGAACATGAGGCTGCAGAACCTTCACTGCCTCGATATGAAATGATCCATTACTACATGATCAAGATAGCGCTGAATGCCAATGAGCTGCCATAAGGCATTCCATAAGATTCAGTTTGCGAGACGAGTAACCAAATCTCTTACGAGTTAGTGTTGCAGGAAAAGTGAGCTTAGATCGAAGTCTAGCATGTTTCAGTTCACAATTTACACTTCGTGACAACTTGAACGGAGTGAACTTGAATCGACATCAAACTGTGGCGTTGGAGCGATGGCAGAAATGAGTAAGATCATTCTGAGTCAGACTCGCATGGCTGCTTCAGCTGTAGCTAGTACCAGCGAACGCCGTTGCTGTCGGTTTACCGCCATGGTATATTGTCGAAGGCCACTGGGCAGTGCGCAATGTTCATCATGGGCCCGACTGTGATCTGACGAGAATCATGTTCGATGTTGAAAACATAGTCAAAAAAAATATGGGATTTAATCTCGACAATGAAAGATCGAGTAAAAGTAAGTACCTCCGCGCCCGCCACGAGGCAATAACTATTTTTTTAGTGACAGGTGAGCCTGTTGTTATTAATATCAACGCCACTAAACGTACCCCAGGGTGCCTCGTTCGTTCGTGAAATGGTCTCACTTTGGGCGAGCGGCCACGCCCAATGATCGTCACATCTAGCGTGATCCACTGCGATCATTGGGCGATAAGTGTCCTATATGATATCACTTTAGGCGGCGAAATAAAAGGGCGTTCCAGCAACGTTCACCTTAAACTTTCACCGTTTGTCGTGCTCCAGGAACTCTCACCTGTAGTTGTCATCGGTCATGGAGCAATTATCTGAGCAAGAAAGCACTATTACCGCGATTGTGTATGCAAGCTTTTATTGGCTGAGATGACTCTGAGTTGACCCAAAACGAATCCCACAGTATTATGGGCGCGACTGGCACAGGTACGTTCACCTTGGCCGCAATATGCATGAATCCGAAATTCCCTACTATCCGTATGGCAGGAAAGTCAACGGTGAGTGCCGTCAAGGTTCACCTAAACATTCTTGTGTTGTTTACCGCATTTAGTTCATCAATCTTCTTACCAACGACGAGAACATTCGCATCGGACACAACCAAGAGTCTGAAACATTCGGAGTCCAGACGGCTCACTACATTGATCAGATGACTGGTCGCACCGTCATACTTATTGATACCCCCGGTTTCGACGACTCCAGAGAGGGTGTTACTGATACCGACATTCTTGAGAAAATTGTGCGGTTTCTGGAACCCGAGAAGGGGTAGGCGCGTTCTTGTTAGCTTTCCTCCTCGACTTTCTGATCGCCATAAATCGAAATCTTAGCGAGAGGATCAAAGTCAACGGCATTATCTATATGCACCGCATCTCGGATCCTCGAGTCAGTGGTACATCACGAAAGAACATCAAGATGTTCCACTCACTTTGTGGAGAAGCCGGTCTTGGCAATGTTCGCATCGTCACCACGAACTGGAGTCGCGTCAGCGAGGACGAAGGAAATCATCGAGAGGCTGACCTAAAGCAAAGCGCCTTCAAAGTTCTCATCGATGCTGGAGCACAGATGCGTCGTCACGCAAATACTCTCGAGTCCGCGCGCCAGATTATGTCGGAGCTTATTCCTCTTAAGGCGGTGACGATGAAGATCCAGGAGGAACTGCGGGCTGGCAAGAAACTAGCGGACACTGCTGCCGGTAGGGTGCTGGCCGCAGAGATGATTGAGATACAAAAGAAACAAGAACGGGAGGTGGCTTATTTGATAAAAGAGATGAACGATGCGGAGGAGAATAACAATCGCGCTTTGAGAGCCGAATTGGAGCAAGAGCGCAAGGTCTTGGAGGAAAAGATGGCGCGTGCCAATGCTGATCGGAAGAGATTGGAGGCCACGCTCGATGTGATGCGTGTTGATTCAACGGGCGAGCAGGGGAAATCGGAGAAAATTGGCCAGCTACATGACAGGAGCAAGGAGGTCTCTGTGGTCTTCAAGGCTCTTCAGGCACGATGCGCAGATCTGATGGACCCAGAGCATCAGTCGGCGGAACAGTTGTGTAAACAGAACGAGTCAAAGCTCAGGACTACCACGCACCCGGGCAGGGAGCCCGATATGACAGCACGGGACGACACGGCTCGAATGCAACTACTGATGGGGGAGTTGGTCAGCGAGCGCAAGGTGCAGCTTCAGCAGATTGAGCAGAGCATAATGCGCAAGCGGGACAGCCGAGAAGCAACGATTCATCTGGAGCAACTGGAATCACATCTGCGAAGATTGGAGGCCACGATACAGGCCGCAGAAAAAAAGAAAGGCGAACGGGGATGGGCGGCACTGAAGAAGAAGGCCGTCGAGGGGTTCCACTACGTTTTGGACGAGTTGTCGAAGTGGTGAGATCGCATTGTTAAATTTTCCGCCGTGTGTTGTTCAGATGTACAGCAGATCCTACACAGAACTGATCTACAAGGAAGTCCTTGTCTCGCTGGAATACGCGAAGTCTTGGGTGATCCATCATAACCACTGATAGGCTAGTAGATTACTACTTGGCAACTCTAGTAAGTAGTCACTAGGTAAATATATACTCGAGACAAGGATTCAGTGCCGCTCTTCGTGTCACAGTGCACGCGATCGTCTTGTGCACCATCGCGCTCGCGTCCAAATCCCCCCTCTTGCATCTTCAGTCCGTATGCAACATGTCTGATCGTCTCCACTCGCCGGATACGGCACAATTGACGTGGCCGTTCGACTTGCTGAGTCAATCTGCTCCTACTGGGCTTCGATGCAAGTCGTCCTCGTCACCAAAGTAGGTTCGAGTGTCCGATAGGACATCTGGAACACTCTCGTTGTGGTGTGGATGGTCCAGGTATGTGCATCGTCGTTCGTAGCGATTGCTCTAGCTCGGGTGCGGGTTCAATTAGCGACCTGTTCGTTTCACCATCCGTCATATCTTCGCCATTTTCATGGCTCTGGCGTGTTTCGTTTCCCTCGACACTTCTCGTCTCGCCATGTATGGCCCCCTGGCTATCTTATTCGACTGAGCGTGTTCGTTTGGTCGCCGCGCTCATCCCCTTCGCTTCTAGGACGTCCTGTATAACTCACCTGGTACCTCTGTTTCGCTTTCCTGCTCGTCTCGAGCTCCAGTAAGTGAATTTGCTCCACTCTTCTGCTCCAAGCATTCCCGGGCGTCTTCCGCGGTATCTCAGACCGTTTCCTGGGACTCTAGTCGCCTCTGGACGCTCCTGATGCGTTCGTCTCCATAACAGTATGTTCGACGCCGATGCTCATATCTCGGCTCTCCCTCGAACCCAACGCCGTGGGAATCACATCGTTGTTGCGCAGTCTCATTAAGTGGTTGGGGTGGTACGTTATTTGTCTTCACGCGGGGTGCATTTATCGATTGCTGCTGTCGATCCCATGCGCGCCGTCACGCTCCTGCCCTCCCTTTTGTTGGAATATTTCATACGGTACGGTAGTACAGCCACGGGCTTACCTAAGCCCGACTATTTAGAACCTTCGTACGGTACTTACTTACTTTAGTGACTACTAAAGTATTCTACAGGTATAGTACCATAACTAATATATATAGTGACTATTAAAGTATTCTACAGGTTATGAGCCCTGCCTGTGCTCAGTAGATCACTCACCCAGACTCAACAATTCAGACATGCCAATTTTTCTCGACCGAGATGGCGAGAACTGGCAGCAGTACCGAAAATGGCTGGAGAAAATAGGACGCGGAAAAACAGCTTTCGAATTCGACCACGACATCATTGTCAACACAGTTGCATGGCCACTGCCGAAGCAATTGGCATCATGCAAGACAGCCGAAGCATGCTTCGAACGTCTCAGGTCTTTATTCGAGGTATCCGCAACTACGACTAAGCCTACGGTACACGACGAGTCAGCGCGTGTGGCTGCGCAATCGCCACAAGCCTTTACCAGCCCCTGTCGGACGTGCGGCGAGCCAGGCCACAAGGCGCATGAGTGCCTAAAGGAGGGTAGAAGGGACAAGAAGACCAGCGCGACCACGGAAGTCCACCGCACAGCCATGGTTGGTCCTCAAGAAACCCAAATGCCCAGTAGGGAAGTCAGCGATGAGACAGCTGACACCAGGAACCCGAACGCGGACCGCACCGAGCCCATAGTGCCAGCGGACAGGTCACAGGAACTCCCACCAGCTGAGACGACCACCTCGCATGCCATACGGACACCGAGCGGAACGAAACCGCAAGGGGAAGACCGAGAAGTGGCAGCAGGCGGCGTAAAGGACGCTGCAGAGGGAGACCACGCCGAGGAAGTTACCTCGAAGACGACGGAAGACCCTGGGGACACAACGGGTGAGCCCCCCAACTCCGCTCACGATGAGCGCGCGAGTTTGGGATGTGGCGACGAGCGGGTCATGGAGGTGGAGGTCGAGACGGTCGAAATCGAGTCGAATGATCCTAAGGGCGAGGGCGAGAACGGTGTCGACACATGTCCACCAGTGGAGCCTACCAAGTCGTCAGAGGAAGCGCACGACGTACCAAACGGCGCACCTGCGCGAAGCAGCGAACCCGCTGATGAAGAAACCGAAAGCGCCGCACGAGAGCGCGCAGACGCTGGAGCTGGAGGGGAGGACCTAGGAGTAACCCCAAGCACTGAGCTTGAGGGGGAGAGGATCGAGTTGGCACGAAGCCTATCGATCGAGGGGGAGAGAAAGTGCGCGAGCGCGCAGAGTCAATCGACAACGGCTGTCGAAG
>JBBPJJ010000150.1:0-21473 GCA_038088635.1 Veloboletus limbatus
TACTTTCAGCCTCATATTGGATGGAATATATCGTATGAAGACTAACCTTGGCGTGGGTGAGAAGACCCCGATCCATCGAGCGCGCCTTCGAAGCTGGGCGAGAGTATAAAGGAGATGTGAGATGGCCGGAATGACTGTGGTCAGATCTAGACATTATGCGGCCGACCCCCGTCCCACTAACGCCTTAATAGCGAAGTCCAATGGAAAAGGACTTGGAGGCTGCTCGTTGCAGTGACGACTTCTACACCTCGACTTGAGAGGTTGTGGTGGGTCTGCTGCGTTTAGCTACGGCTACCAAAGGCTGAGTTCCTGGTTCGGAGTCCCGACGTGAATCGTACAGCATCATGTACACGAGGCAGACACATGCCAGTGCGGAATTGTCACGGCTTTCCGGATGCAATCGTTGGCGCGAATTAACAAGCATACCGCTATGAAGTCGAACGTTGAGGGTAGAACCACTCAGACCTTCGAAAAGGGAAGTATTACTGAACCAATATGTGTCATTTTGGGGAGGGTAGCAGTTACGCTCTGATATTACATACGCGTTTTTGCAACGAGCCACTAGGGACCACCGCTTGACGTTTAATTCAACACCTAGCTGGCGACGACGTAGCATACGCAAACAGATCCAACGAATCGTCGGAAAGCAGTATAGTTCCCGATGGCGCCGCCTTTTTGTAGCATGTCTTTTGTTCCTGCTTGCGCGGACCATACCAGGATTCTTGTGACGAAAGCGGTAAAACATACTTTTCGGGTATGACGGATGATGATGGCTTCGGTTCGGGACGGGGTTTTGAGTGCAATACAATACGGTTCATCTGTGCGTCGGCTAAAAGAGAGAAGAACTTCGAACTTCGACGTTTTATGCGATGGGATCCCTTGACTACTTGTGGGATATTACTAGGACGGTTCTCCTTGTCAGACGAATCTTGGTATTCGGACCCATCATCCGTGCGGAACTCAGAGTCGGAGAACTGAGTGTAGGAAGACGACGGGGAGAGCGTTGATGAACGTCGATGGTGGGTTGATGAGGGCGTAGAGACACATATGGAGGTCATCGTACCCCGGGGACGTGAGTGACTATGTCGCACTGGGGTATGTGGACAGCTGTCATCGATCCTCCGTTTCTTGTGGACCGGCGTCTTTTGAATCCAACACCCAACCGTGTCCTCCCATTCCCAGTGACCGCCTGTCCTCGCGGAATGTGTGTGTCTTGCACGAGTGGAGTGGATTGACGGGACAACAGGACTACTGTTCATGCCTCCTCCGAAGCACCGACATTCTGCTCTATCCACCGCTTCCATGAGTTGTTGTTTGCATCTTGTCACAATAGCAGAACTACCCTTCCGAGAGGTCGCTATCGATGTCTCAAAGTAGTAGAGTCCAATTGCCCACAACGAGGCGTCGAGCCGAAACAGTTTTTCGAAGCGAAGGGCAGATGAATACAATTCCAACTTCGAGAGGAAAGCTTCGACAAAGTCTTCAAAGGATTGACTCCCTTGAAACCGAGCGAAGTACACCATTAATCTAGAAAATGTGGTTGGAACAGGACTCGAATCATCAAGTATGGCTGAAAGGTGGTCAAAATTATCGACCGAGTTCCGGAAAGCGACAAAGATGTGCGTCGTAAAGACAATGATCATATCCGGAAGGTCGACAGGAGACCCTGGAGTTGACATCCGCAAATGGTGAAGTCGAGCAGCATGGCAATCATGGAGTATATCGATGGCAGCGTAGACTCTCGATAGCGTTAGGGGAGGAGGATGGGAGTCATGTTGAGTAAACAGCAAATCGAATAAGTTCGACATCATTTCGGAAAGCTTGTCTCTGAGCATTACAAGGTGGGCGTTATCTCGTATGGTGCCCGAAGAGCCCGATGTCTCCAAGAAACCCCTGGAAAGTGTGTGGATGATGCAGATGTAAGAGTCCATATCACAGCTTTCCACAACATGCAATAATTTATTCAAAACCTGGGAGGTCCATAGGGCATATGAATTGCAGGAAGAAGATTGTGACAAGGTGCCAAACACCACTTGGCAGAACGATGATGTGGTAAATAGCAGGGTGTCCGAAGTTGTTCCGGACGGCTTATTTCCAGTTGTCCACTTTGTATGAAGGTCAAGGAGATAGTTTGTATGGCCTGGGTGTATAACCGGGGGCGGGTAGGGTGGGTTAGATGACAGAAATGCTTGCGTGAGAACGATATTCAAGAGTTGTGTAGATTCGTGCATCAGACCGAAAGAGAGGCAGTGGTCAAGCAAGATGGTTATAAGGGTGTGATGATGGGTACAGGTGGATAAGATCATGGACAGAGCATGCGACACAATCAAGAACCTAGGATCGCATCAATTAGTTATTGATACACTCGGAAATGACGCGACAAATATGTACCTGCGGTAATGTGGTGGCACGGCTTCGTAAACGTCATCTACGTCTAGTATATCGTAGATTGAATCTTCAGCAGGATCGGCCAAGGTATTATCAGAGTTTTCAGGGGGCATGGTTTCGCCAATGACCAGAGTGCACATTGCGGCGAGACTGGGAATGCGTTTACTGCACGGTTGACTGAAGGCAACATGTGCAATATTCTTGAAAGCATCACAGACCGCATGGATCCGTCTTGCGAGCTCAAACTCGTCTGCTGAACATCCCTCGAGCGTCAATCTCTTCGTCCCTGCTGAGAGGCAGAGTATAGTGAGAGGTGGGCGGCTGTCAGGATCCCAGTTGGATGACTGCTTCGAATATGTAACACGAGACGCTGCTGCTGCCTTGGGGAGTGCAGCCAAACTGTTGCATTTGTTCCTAAGAGGTCGCAACAGCCGATTGACGCGGGAAGTCGTGAGGTGAACATCGCTGTCTTTCGTATTCGCGGCCATGTTGAACTACTGGTTTGGACAAGACGCATTCTCGCACGTGACCTTGAAAATCAACTTGCTTTCCATTGAACTTACATAAATAAAATACACCCGTTATTTAACTACGCGTACTTACGGTATTAAGCCCCCAAATGAGAACGAAAGAAAGGTGTCAACCAATGATACGTGAGCGAGAAGTTGTTCTCAGGGATCGCTGTCGCTTGTCCCGCTGTCAGTTTCGTCATTTCCCCATACTGCGAAGGCACGATGATGTTGGTGATCGTCCTCCCTCGAGTTAACTTTGGGGTTAAAGTGGCTCCTTCTGTCAAAGATATTGTCTGGTATTGTGGGTGTTTGGGGATTGTCATCCAAATCCCTGTCTCGAGGGATCCGACTACGACCACTGAAATACTGTTGTGCCGAATGGAGGTCATCTCTGGCACCGCGTTGGGCCCGACCCATATTTGATAACGAGTCATCAGAGGACTCAGAGATAGTCGGAGAGGAAATCTCAGAGGTAAACACGGAGTGGTGGTGTTCCGGGATGTGCGGTGGTGAATGAGCAGGCCCCGCAAACCGTCCCGGAGTGTCAACTCCCGAGCGTAACCCCGATTTTGACCGCGACCTCGACCTCGCTGAACGAGAGAACCTCGGCATGAGGGTGTGTGTGAGGACAGTAGCAGCCACTTCAACGTTAGGATCAGTTTGTGACGCAACCTCCTGTGCTTTGGTGGCCCCAAGCGCAAGTTCCGCCAAACTCTGCTCGTTTTGGACATGGATCGTGACATTTTGCTCGTCGTCCAGAGTCTCAGCCGAAGAGTCGTCAATATCAAACTTGTCATCATCCTCCGCCACTTCCTCATCACTCTCCTCCATTTCTTCTTCAAGCGGTTCAGACAAAAGTGACCCATCTGCAGTTGAACTAAAAGCCGCTCTCCGCGTACGGCTCGTCTTCGCCGGTGCTTCCTCCACGACGACGAACGATTTTTGCCTCTGGCGTTCGTTCCACTTTAGGGTACGAGAAATCGAATGGAACCAGTCAGTAGACTGCTTGTCCGCGCACACCGTTGGGAATGGGTATTTCGAAGCGCTGATCCTGATATGGTCACCCTCTGTTTCCGAATTTCAGCGCGGAATCGAGTCATATATAAAGCCGACTTACGTTTCAGTTCCACCCGACCACGGCCGTCAAACGAGGCCCATGCAGTACTGCGAGAGTTGTACGGGACACAAATCCTGAGTTCCATGCTATCAGGAAGGAGCATGGGGCGGAAGGAGAGCGTGTGGGGACAAATAGGGCTGATGAGAATGGCTGGAATCTCTGGATGGACAAGAGATCCACCAGCGGAAAGCTTCCACATGATGAGTATTTCGAATGGAAGAACCTTCAAACTGATCCCACCGAATATGCAGTCGACCCAGTCGGTGTGGCTACGCAAAGGCCATCCGCTTGTACAGTGGTCATGTGATGTTCGTCACCTATCCGATCGAAGTCAGTATGGAACAAAAAGGGGGGAAAATAACCACAGACCAAAGAGTTCCAGTAAACTGACGTAGGGACTTGGTCCTCGATCTACGACAAGGTCATTCAAGACTTCGAACGTCTCCACGGGACGGGTGGTAAAGCACATGATCTCCTTGTCCTTGGTGCATTTACCACCGTCGGGTAAGACACCGCCTGACCAACCACCCTCGAGTGCTTCCCAGCCACCCTTCTTTAAATCTTTCATCATGATCTCGCCAGTCTCGCCCTTCTTAACGGCTTTCCTAGATCTTCCCTTGTCGAATACAGCACGATAAACAGTGCAGGTGAACCGCATACGAAGATTTACTCGGATACCCGCATCCATGGCAGAGTCCACCACAGCTTGGTGATCCGCAAAGTCAAAATTTGTGAGGAAACCTAGAGAGCCCAGAGCAAATGGGAGGACTGGTGGGACAATGCGCTGGAACAACCACGAAGTGAAAAGCACAGTTCCATCACCCCCCAGCTGCAATCATATTAGGACTGTGCAACACGTCACTATACAAACACTCACTGTAATGACAAAATCAAAAAGGTGTGGGCTGCGACTGCACATTTCACTTGTCCAATACCGGAGTTGCCCCTCTTGTTGTACGTGAGAGTCATCCTGAGACATAAACGATGATAACGACGATAGCGAATTACTACTCGACCTCCTGCTGGGAAATGGTTCAAATAGCGTTGGATGGTCACGTTTGATGCCGGCAGCATCGAAGCGTCTGGACTGTCGTAGTTGATGATCTACATAACTGTGCACATGTATCAGATCATGACGAAGACTATTAATGCGTTGCTCACACGATAAGACCACGATAACCATGGCGTGGCTTGAGCATGAGGTAAAGCGCGAGCTCCCGGGTTAACTTGATAAGCCTATTGTCTCGAGCCTTGGTCACGATGAGGACACTTTGAATATTTGCGCGTATCCGGGCACGGCCTGTACGCGATGAGCGATGAGCACCACGTCGAGTGCAAAACAACCTACCTAGCTGTTTGCTCATTTCGCGAACACCGACGGCAGTCTCCGCAAGCTGCCTCGTCAGGCTACCACTGTGGGGATCGTCGTCGTCTTCATTACCGGAAAAGGTGTGAGCGCCATCTTTGCATGGAAATTCTACTGGTGTAGAAATTGCTGAGTTGCCATGATGGCGTGACTGCTGGAGGGACTTGGCTACGCCGACGTCGATGCCAAGGACATTGCTCTCCTTTGCGTGCAACCAGTCCTGGAGTGATGCGCCCTTGTCGAGATGGGAGTGCACGAAGCATGGCGACTTGTTGGGTAAATGAGAGGAATCCATAGACAAGGGTATCGAATTAAAACTTGAGGGAGAACTCGAGATGGAGACTGGTGTAGTGCTACTATCCGCAGGAAGTTGATGTGTAATAGTGTCTGTTATCGTCGGTAATGCTGATGAGGCGGTGGTTTGACCGTCATCTGGCGTAACCTTATTACCAACCACGTTGGCGGGTGACTCCTGCGGCTCGACTACGATGTCATGGTGGTCCCAGGTAATATTCGTTTGCAAGGAAGGCAGAGACGACACGATTGATGGTTTACTACCTCGTCTCGACAACGAGGGCCGAATGACAAAATTGTTGGTGGGTAAGAAGTCCATGTCGTGATCCGCGTTCGAGTTTGTTCGGGATATGCTCGGCGAGGTGGGTGGAGTACTAAAGATCTCCAAATCAGTCTCGGGCGTGGACATCTCTCAGGCTACTCGTTTCCGATAGGCTGATGGGAGCGACCAGAAGGGGACTGAACCGTACCTGCGGTCCTTTCTTTGAGAATTGTGAGAGTCTCTCGGCTTTATACTCGTTCGTATAACTCAGCAGCCACCCAGGTGACACTGTGAGATATAGATTTTGAAAGTAGTAGTAAGTGCTGTACGCGAAGATTGTGTCTTGGAAACGAAGTGCAACGGCACGTATCCAGGCCTCGAGTTTTCTCATCACGATCACGATGAATGTGAAGGCCGCTCGGACATCTCACAGTAAGATGGTTGTATCTTGATGGTCCTGTGCTTCTCACATATGCCACGCAACGTTGAAGGAGCTGTTGCGCAGGGTCATGGCTATGATTCCATTCTCTGCCAGTAGACGTATTCGAACCGCAGCGCCTTCTTCGATCAAGACAGGCGTAGACTTGATTACGCTCAATGATCGATGATCCTGCATTGCAGTTCGCCCACAGCCCAATACCCTTGTCAAAGGGCCCGCGCTGTCCAGCACCGATGCAATGGCACTGATATTTATGGCTGATATTCTGCCGCAGCGAACATTTATATCCACTCCGCCTCTCGGATGAGGCAGTGCGCGTATTATGACTTATGCTATGATGGGCCACGGAATAGTCTTGCCGCCTTGGCGCCGTGCCGCGGTGTGGTTGTCTTAATGTAAGTTCCGTACGAGGTGTGACCTTCAGATGGTAGGTTACTGGTGGGCGGCCAGCGGCGGATCGGGATCATCATCAAAACTTTTGATTCAGATACCGTGTACCTAATACTCCTGAGTTGATGAACATCCGCTTTTAATTTGATCTTTTTCGTCCATGTGCTACGTACCTACGGAGCAGGTCATCGCCATACTCTGGCGGTCGTGGCAGATAACATCTCCTTCCCATTTCCATGGCACGTCCATTCCCAGGTGCAGGTCGAGACAACCCTTCCCCTCAGAAGAAGACTGTATCGCGCAACACGAATTCTTCAAGATCCCTGTGGTTCGACCTATCCTTCGCGACATCCCACAGCCACACATGCAACTCTGGAAGTGTGATATCCTTGATCCACTTCAGCCCGTCTGGCAAGCTGGTGTCGTCTAATTGATGTGCATATGCAACGATTTTCTCGCAAGCGTCTACAGTTGCGGCGCGCAAAATATAGGCTTGATCCGACGTGAGGACAGGTCCTTCTTTGGGCAGTGCTCTTTTTGGCTGCGTTCCTGGAGCCACAGTGGTAACTATCGCTAGCGTGTCCTTGGGAACCGCAAGGAGCGTGTTAACATAGGTATCGTTCGCAACATCGGGGAATATACTCCGCAGTGGAACATTTTTTGCCCCCGAAAGATCCAGTACTCCCAGATGAATCAGCAGAGAAGGAAGGACGTTGTCCGCAAATACCGGTACTTTTGTGGTGTCCGGTAGCGGGAACGGTGGTAGGGAAGACGGTCCGAAACGCGAAGTGACCCCGTGGAGGAGAAACAGTGCATTCTTGAAACAATATACGGCTATTTTCAGACGACGGGCGTTAAGCACTACTTATAATAGGGGGCAAGATGAAAAACTGACGTCTGCCGTCCACAACTGCCATGTCCCGAAATGCAGGGAAAGCGCACACGAGCTGAAAAATGTGGTTGATCTTGGTTCGCCCAATGTGAGGTGTGTGAGGGACGCACGTCACTGAGAATGTCATCCACAGTCACATCGCGTCCTCCAGAGCGTTTTGATGTTAGACTTCGCAGGACAAATGACCCCAAGTCTGGCACACCGGAACGCTCCAATATTTCACCCGTCTCGTTTAATACTGTGCTGATCAATTTGACCAGCTCGTACATACGTCCGCCAAGCTCGCCAATAGTTACACCCGACAACGTTTCATGAGATCGTTCCACGTATATCCTGACAGACATGAGTTCTGCAATTTGCTGCGGCGTGACTGTTCTCATGCCCTTGGCGGCGAGCAAATCATCTTGGCCAGTGGCAGAGGACAGGTACATGCCAAACGCAAGCGCTCTTATGTTGTCCCACGCACCGCGACCAGTTTGTTCGTGAAGGGGTACACGATAACCCGAAGCAAAATTAAGGAGACAAAGGACCGAGAGGAAGTTCAACTCAGCCAGGTCGGAGGGAAATTTGAGTGGGAAGCGGAGCCCGTGGTTGCTCGAAGCACGCTTGAACGTATGGATGAATGAGGGAGAGAATACCAGACGTTTCACGGCATTATCTGCCACCTGTGATTGGGTGATTGGTAAGATGCTACGCTCTACTTGTAAGTAACAAGCAGATGGCAGTCTCGTGGCACAAGAGGCTGTGGCATCAGCTCTTTGATAGCAACAGCGACAGTTTTGATGCACGTAAAGTTGTAGCATACTAGTCACTCACCTGAATATTTTGAGCTTCCCGAAGTTCTCTGCAGGACTCTCTGATTGCATCAACATAACTACTCGGAAGAGGTGGTGAGTTTTGAGTAGCCATAATGGTAATTGCAACTGGCAAGTTGCAGCTAATGTCACGGACCTACCTCTTGAGTCAATTCGGATTCCGGGCAAATAGATGATCATATCATTCACTACACGTGATCGTGTGCTCATCGTTGTCGAGTGTGACTGGTTCTTGCCAACCATCTTGTCCGTTAGTTGGCCGTGATGAACCCATTTCATTGTTCAAAACATTCCAGAATCCTTTACGCCGGCCGCAGTTTTCACTCAAGCATTCCGTTCGCCAATGAAGGTTGATCTTCTTTTCGTGAACATCACAGGCTTTGAGTTGGTGCTAATTTCTCCTTCAGGAATTCGAGAACAACTCCTCGCTGGAGTGAAGCAGGCTATGAAAGTACGTACACAACTGCCTGTTTCTACGGTTATATTATTGTGACATGTCCTGGGATTTCATGTGCGACTAGAACCAAGACCGGGTGTCATCGATGACCTTGAGGGTACGCTCGCTCTGTGCGATGTCCTGTGGTAATTCAGACATTCACGTTATCACATACAGTCCGTACTCTCCGAAGTATACAATTTGGACAAGTCATCTGGCTCCAAAGTTTCGTCTTCCGTGATTGTTGGTGTCCTACGCAAAGCAGTCCTTCGGCGTGTCTGTTTTTGCCAATCATGCTTGGGGACACTGTTCACATTGCCATTTTAGATCGAGTCTGCTTCTCAATTCGTGAAAGGCGAGCGACTTGATCTTGCAGAAAAGGAAACCCAAGAGGCAGAAATTATGTCTGCATTCCTACCGCCTATGCTCTCAGAAGCGGAAATAGACAGAGTACTTAAAGAGGTTGCCTCGAATTACTCGCGAGATCGTAGTTCGAAGAAGGCTCTTGGATTAATATTCAAGTCATTCTATTCCAAGGTTGACAGAACGAATGTAGATCCAGAGTTAGTAAAAAGTAGAGCCGAGGCATTGTTGAATACCTGAATCCAACAATATAACACAGCTTACAATCATACCTATGTTTATGGGACTGCTATAGGGCTTTTATATGCCTTGGAGAGTTTAGCTGTTTACATTCATATAACCCTATAAAGATCCTGCAGAGTTTGGGCTAGTTGATGCTCCAGGCTCGGGAGATGTAACAGTGCCTGACCGAGAACCACTGTCCACTGAAAGAACGGATAAATTGAGTGACATATATTCGTTGCGACGTATGACAAACATACCCTGGACATCGCTTGTCGTAACGTTCGGAGGGAACTGCGGTGGTACCGTAGACAGAGGTGGGGGAAGAGCGCTTCTCACCCTGACGAGGTCTTCCATACAGTTGGTTATCGTATTCGACACACCTTGCAAAATTCGTATTCGTTCGTCAATTGCTTCTCGTGTGTTCCGATCCAAGAGCACTAATTGAGCCTCTGTTACATGATTACTATTCCGGTCGTGTGACTGTGGGCTGGTAGCTTGAGGGCTGGCAGGGGGCAAGGTAGGGCCAGGTGCTTGCACAGGGGGAACCGCGGGTGAAGATGAACGTAGACTGGGTACAGCATTGGGTATAGCCTCCTGAGACGTTGCACGCAAAACTTCCGCCGCTTGGCTACCATCCAGCGGAATCAAGGATGGAACCTTCCACGCTGATGTATCATTGGAGCTCGAAGCGACAGGTACGGCTTCAGAGCGTGACGGTAAACTAGCGGAAGTAGTTGAATGTTCACCACGGCGTCTCGAAGCTGCTTGAGCGGCGGCTTCAGTGGGCGTTTGTGAAGTATTTTGAGATTGTGATTGTGATGTGGTTACTGAGTGGTCACCCCTACCGGTAGAAAGTTCCTGGGCAGCTGATGCACCTCTTTGATTAAGCCATCGCTGATCAAAGTCCCATGGATACCAGTCCTGATTGGGCCCAACGAACCCGGCGAACGGTGGTACAGACTGCGAGGATTGGGGCACTTGCACTTGCACTTGGCCGTGGGGTAGTTGACCTTGGTATTGGATATTGTACTGAATGACCACACCTGGCATTGGGCCAGGGGCCCAACCCTGTGTGGCTGTGTTCTGTGGCCCTTGGGCTTGAGGGTGCTGACCAGGAGCCGCCTGCGGTCGCTGAGCAGCGTTGCGCACAAATCTCCCCAAGACTCGAGCAAGGGGATCATTTTCTGGTTGTTGCTGAACGCCAGCCGGATGAAATCCAAAGAAATTTGGCACTGGACGCGCTCCAGCCTGCGGTAGTGGCCGCGCAGCTTGCGGTTGGCGTTGAGGGTTCTGTGGAAGATTGTCGAGGACACTCTGTCGGCTGCAAAACATCTAATCAATACCGACTGGCGAAACACCAACGAGTCATAAGAGGGCTTACCAAGTTGGGCAGCTTTGTTGGCGTTCGAGCCACGAGCGCAAGCAATAGAAGTGAAAGATATGTCCACAAGGTAACTTTTTTGGTGACATATTTGGTCCATCGGGAGAAGGCTGTGTCTCTGCTTGGGTGCCCCCAGGTCTTCCTTGATGAAACATCTCTTCACGGCAGATGATGCAGGTGCGATCTGTCAAGGCTGTCATTTCCTGTTCAGTTACGTCTGGATACCGTTCATCCATATTGCGCGTAGCTGCGCGGTATCGGATCAATGCGCGAAGCCTCGTGATAAACGAGCGTCCGGTAAGATATACGTCCCTGATGATGTTTAAAGGCAACCCATACAAAGCCACGATAAACAAGAAGAACAAAAGATATGTTATGAGCTTGAGGAAGTCTGAGTCGGTCAACAAGGGGTTAGACGGAGTATGTGCAGCGCAAAGGTAGACGTACCAGTCGCCAGCTCAATGTAGAAGATCCACATGCTCTTGTTCTGCCAGGGAGGGGCATTCTCTCCACCTCTTTGTTGTGCACGGCGAAGATCAATGACACAGGTCAAATACTTGGCTATAACATTCATTGCACTAGCCATGAGGATAGCATACTGTTGGAATTATTGATAGGGAATTCATTGCAGGGCTGTGCATACCTACTTCGTTCGCGAACATCATCATCCCACCAACACCATTTTTAGTTGTGCTGTCGACAGCGTATGCGAACATGAATAGATCAATGAACCAAAGGATGGTGAACAAGCTGGTCATCCGGATGTGAAATAACATTGGTGGGCCAGGATATGGGCGTTGATCCATCTGCCGCGAAAGAGTCATCTGGGAACAGATTCAAATGAAAAAGAGGGGAATAACGTACCCATTCGATGCGGTCTGAAGCCAGCCAATGAAATGATTTGACCAAGAGTAGGAACCCGAACATGAGAAGGAACGGGATGTCGAAATCATCTCGGAAAATAGTGAACGCGAGAAGCGACTCGGTCACAAAGAACCACAGACGGTCATATAGTCGCTGAATTGATTATAAGACACGTCTTATCAGATGAGTTGATTTGCATGCAATGGTGGCCTACCTCCACTTCCTGTGGTCGAAGGGGACCAAAGAATATACGCTGGGCGCATTGAGCACCTAGCAGTGCGACCAAAAGGCCGAAGTTGGCGAGGATCTGGAATGGTTGAGACGGTGGAGGGATGTATGCTGGGGAGGAAGACTGACCAAAACACTACGATTGCTCTTGGAAAGGTGAATAGTGAGAGAGTAGAAATTGCTATGCCTCCTGAGGGCACTAGCGATGGTGGCAGAGACGGCAATGGAAGATATTGTGGCATACAGTAGCAGCTTGTGCGAGTTGAGAGAAGAGAATACTCTGTTTTCTCTTGCTCGGAGTGCATCATTCCATGGCATGTTGGTGGACGTCTCAAAGCGACGAGCGTCAACGTGGCCCAACGCTGTAACTTCTCACGAGACTACAGCGCATGACATCATCCAAACGATCTTCATGTCTGGATTACGCCGACGGAATATTGCAGACCCCGTCCTTCCTCCAAAGAGGACACACACTGACACGGATGCAACGCAGAGCAGCAAGTTCTTGAACACTCTCAAGAGTGTCCTCGTCTTCTCGTTCATTGCCGTGTGTGCAATGTTCTGGCTTTACACACCAGCTTCTGTCAACTGTTACGCCATCTGCTCGCGCTCTGGTGCAAGGATTTATACTGTCGACGACGCCAATCCCACTGTCCAGTGTTTGGTTGTCCAAGATGAGTTCATCGTCGATACTGGCTCGTTAGGTACTCCCTACCCCAGAGATGATTGGAACCGGATCAACTCATGTGATACTAGACAATGTCTTGGCTCGCTGGCATGTCGCCAATCCCTCTGGATCAATGCCTCACATTCGGTACATCGACGGCCAGTCGATCGTGGTACCCGGACTAAGCGGTCAGTCCAGTGCCACGGCGGACAACACAACGTAAATATGCTGCATAGACTCTCATGCCCACATACTAGAGTATGGTGCCACTCAACAACTTCTATTGGAAAGTGCCACGTCCATCAACGGTTTTATTTGTTGTCCAGCAGCAATGTCACCCACCAACCTTTTTTCTTCACAGAAACCATCGCGCTTGTCAGAGACTATATCATGGATCATCATGATGTCTACCACAATACATCCATGTTCGTAGAGGGCTGGGGATGGGACCACACTTCCTGGCCAGTGGAAGACTGGCCTACTGCGGTACGTGTCATAAGCTGCCCTTTGATGGCTTTATTCTTACGCATGTGTTATCTTCCCAAGGATGCTCTCGACGAAGATCCGGTCATCCGTGGCAGGCCAGTAGTGCTCCAAAGTAAGGATGGTCACGCGCTGTGGGTATCAAAGACGATATTGCACTTGTGTGAACCCTTACCAGGTGATGTGGAGGGAGGTGTCGTAGTTCGCGATGCAATTGGAAATCCCACCGGTTCGTCTGTTCTGCCAACAGCCTGCGTAGCCTGACTTTTGGCAAGGCGTATTACTCGACAATGCACAGCAGTTTGTGAAGAGACCTGTCCCAACAGAAGACGTCCTCCGCAAACATCTTGCGCTGACTATGAAGGACGCGTTATCCCTGGGTTTAACGTCTATACATGATGCTGGTTTTCGACCCATATCATTCGAGCTTTTTGAGAGGTAAGATTATGCTATGGTCTAACAGCTACACTGGCAGGCTTAACCCCACAATTTAAAGACAGGCGTCTGAAGGTTTACTCCCCGTAGGTATTAATTCAGTATTGCCTTGATCCCATCGTTACGTTGCGTCCAGATGCGAATCTATGCAATGCGTCATTTTGATGAGGTTGGCCCCTACTGGGGTAATATCTCAAAGCCCATCATCAATGCGGGGAATGGCCGTCTGAATGCTAGAAGCGTTAAAATCTTCGCGGATGGTAAGGCAGCAGTTTATGGACCAAGCACATCTGCTTATGTCACTTGATTGTGTAGGTGCTTTGAGGTCTAGTGGGGCAGCAGTAAGTAACGCATACCGGAATCCTTGTGAGATATTTCTAAGCGATGGGTGAACGTTAGTTGTATGAACCTTACCATGACAATCCCGGAACGAAGGGATTCATGCGTTTAGACGAGGAAGTGTTGCGTGAAGTTGTTCCCCGATTTCTCAAAGATGGGTGGCAAGTTGTGAGTCAATTTTCAAACTTGATATACGTATCTCCATCTGAATCACTAGAATATTCATGCTATTGGCGACTATGCGAATAGTATAGTCTTAGATACCTTCGAGGCAGCCCTCGGGGATGTCAATGTTACAGCATTGAGACCTCGTCTCGAGCATGCTCAGATACTAAGAGAAGAAGACATGATTCGTGTAGGCAGGCTTGGTGGTGCGTCGGCATTATCTCAACTCTATATCAAGCACCAATTCAAAAAGTATTCTTCATCGTAGTAATCGCAAGCGTGCAACCTACTCATGCGTGCGTTACCCGTCATTCCTTTACACCCTGTGGCTTGTCTTGACCCACTTGTTGTGTAGCACTAGTGATATGTGGTTTGCCGAAGATCGTCTTGTGTGTATAGGGCGTGGGTGTAGTCAATTGTGTTATTAACTGCATCCACCACAGGGGCCTGAGCGAGTGAAAGGCTTATATGCCTTCCGCTCTCTTCTAGATCATGGTGCCCGCCTTGTTCTCGGCTCTGACTTTCCAGTGGAGGACATGAATCCACTCTCTGGTTTCTATGCAGCTGTAACAAGGTTGTCTCCTGATGGTGTCTCACCCCAAGGGCCCTCTGGCTGGTGAGTAATACATGAAACTGGTAATGCGGACACCTAATCGGCACCTAGGTTTCCCGAACAATGTCTGAGTCGTGCCCAAGCTTTACGAGGTATGTATTCGTGCCACATACGGCTACGGCAGCTCAAGGCTAGGCTGATAGGTATGACCATCGACCCCGCATACGCTTCCTTCACGGAGGACACACTTGGATCAATTACCCCCGGAAAATATGCAGACTTCGTCATTCTCTCCCAAGATATCATGACAGTTTCGATGGATCAAATCCTTAAGACGCGAGTGCATGCAACCTTCATTGATGGGCAACTTATGTACGGAAATTTATGAGGACAAGTCCTACATTTGCACGCAATCGCTATACCGTCAGACTATTCACTGCGATTGTGTTTTTTTTACAACGATTGAGGAATTCATGTGTGTATTTTGTGTTGATCTTTCCTGCAATGTATGTCGGTAGGAATGAAGTTTTTGTTTTTGTTTTTATTTTTTGTGACTATCTCGGCAATGGCCGTGGTGCCACAGACGCGTCGTAAAGCTTAAAGAATCGAGTGTGGTTTTGGCGCGTCCTTGGTTCTGACTTGAGATTAGGTGACATCCCAGATATAGGTGGAAGACGCGTATCTTTCATTCCACGACCTCGATGCCTTCCTTTCAGTCTCCTATCGCCGGGGAGAAACGAAAGCAACCAGTGGATCAGACCAGCCGGAAGAGACTGGCACTTGAAAGTCCCAGTGGGTGCAGTGCGGCTAGCGGAGGTCTCAAAAAAGAAGAGTATTGGATGATACAATGGTATGTTTATATCCGACTCAGGAATGGTTCATACACGCTTGCTTGACCCTGTTGTTAATAGGCGAAAGCCTCAGTACAAGAAGCACAAGACTTGGGATGGTGATGCGGTTCTCGTGTTGAATGGTACAAAAGGAACCATGTATGATCTAGAAGGCAAATTGTATGTGGTATTTTTTTTATTGTTACAACACCTGGTTAAATGTACCCTCCCGCAGCATTGGCGCTGGCTCACTGAACGCCCCTGGAGCAGAGGAAGGCGGAGAGTATGGATTTGGTGGTAAAGAGATTGGGATTGATCACTCCATATCCAGGACGGACTATTTGTCTGGAAAATGTTTCGGGCGTGGCCTCAATGTGATCTCGACCACCACCGCTACTTTCACATCAACTGGCAACAAACAATTTCCTCTGCTGAAACCCTCGAATCTTGTCACTCCTTATAAAACACCCACGAGGAAGGTTGTGGACCTGCAGCCTGTCAATTTGATTTCTGGTCAATCCAATCCAACCGCCCAGGAGCCTCAAGGATCAAAGTCATACTGGACGGCAAATTGGTACGCATATAATACATTTGAACAATCACATCTGCAACAGCGATCTAGGCGTCGGCCTCAAGCCAGGAAACACAAAACTTGGGATGGCGACGCATTTGTCCAGCAGATCGGACATCAGTTGACTGTCATTTCTGAGAAGGGTAAAATGTTTGGATCTTACTTTCCACCTTTTCTCGCGCTGAGCGCAAGCCCGGAAATACAGAATCGGTCGTAGAGACTGGGACGGTCTCCCGCTCCAGAATGGATATCGATTTTACGCCGGAAATAAGGAGATCGCACTAGATTCACCCATATCATCATCACAACTGCCATCGGTGACTGGTGTTGAAGAGGAAACAAATGATGTTGAAAGTCTTTGCTGGGATAGGTCACCGCTAGCTCCTACAGTCAACCCACAACAAGATCGTTTGTCGAAGGAAAACATTCCCCAGGCGACAGTCCCCAAAAACATCGTTCCGGCTGTCTCTTTCTACAGCCAACTTCCTAAGAAACAGTTGATTGGTCCTTTGTTAGCATTCTGCACTGTGATAAAACTCTCGTTTACCCTGATTCTAGGCACGATCCAGATGCTGATGGCGCGGTGGTCATGAAGGCATTGACCAATGAGCACGCAGAAAAATTCAACAAAAAGTACTATGATCCGCTTGCTGCCTCCATCAAACCTGACACATCTGCCAGGGGCTTGCCTGCCGTTCCGGTCGTCCTCGACCCGATCGTTACGAAGCATTTACGACCTCATCAGATTGAAGGTTACTTTTTTTTCGAATAAGGCGGTGATTGTCATACTGATGTTTAGGTGTCTGCTTTTTGTATGAGTGTGTCATGGGTTTACGCAAGCACGAGGGTCAGGGTTGCATCCTTGCAGATGAGATGTGAGATGCGTTCCATTGTGATCCTTGTGGAATGTTGATCCTTATGATGTCCAGGGGACTTGGGAAAACGTTGCAGGCATGTACCGTGTCCTTTCCAACTCTTCGTGACTGATTAAAGATAGACCATTGCATTAATCTGGACGCTGCTCAGTAAGGCAATATAAGTACCATTTCCAGTTATCTGACGATGGCGCAGAACAAAACCCCTATGGTGGCAAGGTCGGCGTCATTGGAAAGGCATTAATTGTGTGCCCAGTATCACTCATCAATGTGAGCCTTGGCATGGAAGCTAATGAGACGCGCTGAGTCCAGTATCAGAATTGGCGTGCTGAGTTTCGCAAATGGTGAGTCTCAGGTAGGCAGGGTTGTTACTTGATGACTACCTTTGCACGCTAGGTTGGGTCGTGACCGCATTGGCGTTTTGACCGGGGACAAAGATAAATCCCAAATCAAGCAGTTTTTGAACTCGTATGTAAAGTATGCTCGGCGGATTCCTTGGATTCCCATGGACGTTTTTCTAGACGAGTTCATCAGGTCCTGATAATCGGTTACGAGAAATTGCGGAGTGTCATGTGAGCAGTAGCCCCTGTCCAGTATGCTCATTCTTAAATACATCAATAGAAACGACCTCACATACTGCAAGTGAGTGAAGAAATCATTTTCCTGCGATCAGATATCTGAGCCTCGAGCACCAGTCCTCCGATTGGCCTAATAGTATGCGATGAAGGTCTGAAATCACTGCTTGTAACTAGGTTTTTCTAACCACAATTGGTCCACAAACTCAACAGGGCATAGATTAAAGTCTGCGAATAATAAAACATCTATGATGTTCAAGGCACTTCGTACTCCTAGGAGAGTAATCCTCTCCGGTACGCCCATCCAGAATGATTTGAGCGAGTTTCATGCAATGGTGGGTTTATTCTGGCCTCTCACTGGTATATGTGATGACGTAATTGTAGGCTGATTTTTGTAACCCTGGTCTGCTTGGTAGCTATTGCGCCTTACTCACTCTGTTGGATTGACCGACTCTAGTCCAGATGATTACAATACATTTCGACGTGTGTACGAGGTGCCCATTTTGAAGAGCAGGGCGCCCGATCGTACCGTGAAGGAACTCGAGATCGGAGAAGCACGATCGGCTCAGGTATGTTCATTGCAAGGTAACCATCAAATAGTTTTACGTGTGATAATTAGTTGTCCGCTATCGCGAAGAGTTTCGTGCTGCGACGCGAAGCTACAATCCTGAAAAACTATTTGCCACCTAAACGTTGGTCTCTGCAGTCTCATGTTGCATTGTGTTGAACAGCATTGCAGATGAATATGTTGTGTTTGTGACTCCATCGAAGTTGCAGCTCTCCATGTTTGCCACAATCCTCAAACCGGAGAAGCTGGACACCTTAATCGAGGGGTCGACTGCCGAATCACTTGCTCTTATTGGAACGCTAACAAAAGTCAGCAACAGCCCGGTACTACTCAAAGCTCAGCTTGATAAAGCCAGAATGTCCAAAGAGGAGCACAAGATACGACCAGGCATCATGGAAGCAGTCAGCCTCCTGCCAGAACGAGCCCAGATTGAAGACTTTTCCCTTAGTGGTAAGCGTGTCTTAACTTATACGATACCAGATGGTGACACACGCACTGAAGGCAAACTGACTGCAGTAGAAAACCTTCTTAAAGTGCTTCGACAGGTATGTATTATAAATGTGTATTCAGCCGGCAGTTAAGCAACAAGCAGTACACGAAAGAGAAGTGTATTCTGGTGTCTCATTACACATCTACTCTCAACATTCTGGAAGCTTTCTGCAAGAAACGATGTTACACCTATTTGCGTTTAGACGGGTACGTACAGAACAAAGCTTGGTGTTGACAGCCTCATGATACGTGATGCTAGGCAAACGCCGGCTGCAAAAAGACAAGAATATGTCAATGCCTTCAACAAGTTTTCTCAACAGAGCTATTGTCTGTTTCTTCCGTGGACAAGTGATAATATCTCCTGACGTGATCCACATAGTCTTGTTCCTGCTGAGTTCCAAGGCGGGTGGTGTTGGACTCAATCTTATCGGTGCCTCACGGCTGTGTCTCATCGACTCTGATTGGAATCCAAGGTGTGCTGACTGTTCGTAACTTTTCGAGCAATCCTCATATTTACTCTCAGCCATGATCTACAATCAATGGCACGAATACACCGGTCTGTTAACTCGGGCTATGCCTCTTAGTTTGATACTCAATCCACAAATTAGCGATGGCCAAAAACGGCCAGTTTTCATATACCGATTCTTGACCGCTGGGACCATTGATGGCGAGTATATTCGGTGTTCCTCCGGTGGGGTCTCATAGTCTTCTGTACAGAGAAGATCTTCCAACGACAGGTTACCAAGATCGGGTTGAGCAATTGTGAGTGACATCATCCGTTTGATTGTATGTTTACTGATTTTACCCCGCCAGCCCTCATGGGAAATGTAAGACAATCAGTCTTGGTCCTCTTACATCCTAAAACTCCACACAGGGAACTGCCGGATCCAAAGCGGATTCATTCACACGAAGAGATGTGGGTGATCTAGTGATCAAACTGAACGACGAATTCAATCGAAGTTTAGCTTCGTGACATCTTCCGCATTCAGCCTGACACACCTTGCAATACTCATGACCTCTTGGGTTGTGAATGTGATGGTGGTCGGGGACTATCAGCCGGTCACAGTATAGATATGGGTTTCAAACTGGAGGGAGATGACGATTGTTCCGAACAAGGCTTTATCAACGCATCTCAGCTTAACCCAGTCCAGGTTGACAGGGCCGAGAAAGCAGTAATGAAATTCTACTGATATAAAGAAAGTTCGCACTGACTTGGTCGTTAGGAGCTTCGCAAGAAGAGGGTTGAGCTCGCCGCGCTTGGGGAGTGGTCCCATATCAATTGTCTGCGACCCCACGCTGGATATGACATTCAGGACGATGTCCTGCGACGACTCCTCTGCTTCGGAGGTGACGACGACATGGACCGGGTCGAGCCAGCTAAGCCGCAACCTAGACTGGATTCATTATTGGCCTCTGTTGACTTCGAGAACATCGTGGTGATGGACGAAAATCGACCCTTGCCATCCGTACGGGACGTCCCAGGGGGGACCGTCTCCTTTTTGTTTGAAAAGATTTCAACGGCCAGCCTGGACGATGCTGATGACACAGCAGGTCAACCAACTTGAAGCGGCGACTCTCCACCCTCAGTTCACGTCGATTCTTGTCATTTGCAGTATATACCTCGAACTGCTTCAACTAGCTCTATAGATATTATGTGGATCGATGATTACTTACATACATTTTATTAATTCGATAGACGTCATATGTGTGTACTTCGGCGACCGCGCAGCAGCGTGAAGACATGTGGTCGTGGCGGTCTGACGAGGGCCATGTCTTCGTCAACCGCACTGATTTTCGTCAGAAGCGCGGCTATCTCGTTCTCCCGAAGTCCATATTCGCGAAGTTTTTGCGCCCTGACTTTGAAAGAGTCCAAGCGAGGGTGAAAGCCCACGAAATCCAGCAATTTCTGGAACAGCTCCGTTACCCAGCTAACCTTCTCCTGCGTGAAGCCCGCTCCAGATCCATGGGCGATTAGTAGATCGTGGACCAGCTGTCTAGAGCTATGATATCGGTGACTGAACTCCCGCTTTGCGGTGATGCAAGCGTGCCCAATAGTGTGAATGCCACACTCTGTGAAATGAGGATGGTTGTATGACCACCAATCTTCCATGTTTTCCTCATGCTCGAGATGAGTAATGACGAGGGCAATGGGAACTTTCTTTTGGCAGAGGAAGTCGTGGAAAAGCTTGTAATTTTGCTGCATGTTGGTGGTGATCCTACCCCTTCGTACACAAAACACGAGCAGGTTGATACCCCCGGTGTCGGCTAAGTACCTGACAAGACGATACGCCTTGTTGATAGCGCCGATCAAGCAATCGGGGTCCTTGAGTGACTGAGGTTCGTTCAAGCCAACGGTGTCGAATATGCGAAAGTCCTGCCCCTGAATTGTGACGTCGTACGGCCTAGCATCCAAGGTGCAGCTCGAGGCGCCGGATGAAATCTTTGCTACATCATGGTCTAAACCCGTGATGAGGTTGACGACCGAGCTTTTGCCAGCTCCCATCTCTCCGAAGAGCACAATATTGGATCGGCGCTGCTTCGGTCGAGGTTCGCTAGTCAGCGGTATGGGTAGAGTCTGAGACACGAGACGAGGGTGCATTCAGTCTCGGCCGCCACGGCATCAGAGACGGATTCTGACCTCACTCTCCTTCAATAGTGAGTCTTCTTCACCCCCCGAGAACACACCCGCGGGAGGAGCACTGGCGTGCTTCGTCATGGTCATTTCTAGCGAGACGAAGGGTGCAACGCAAACACGAAGTCGGAAATAGTCTGGAAGGCAAGGCAAAAGAACCGGGGAGAGTGGCTAGAGTAGGGGGGGATGCGGAGTTGAGCGTCCAATTTGGATGATATGGCTTACTTGGTCACGAGGATAAGGTGGGTAAGAGTGCTGCTCAGATCGATCGATCCCACCACATCGTCACCTCGCGGATCACGGGGAAATTGGATATTTC
>JBBPJJ010000151.1:0-11568 GCA_038088635.1 Veloboletus limbatus
GCCAGACTTGTAATCAAGCTTTAGAGTCGATCGGGATCACTGACACACCATGATGCATGAGACGGTCGAATGGCTTCAAGAACATGAAATGTTCACCCTTCCCGTCCTGGAACCCATCCGAGTCCCTTCGTATTTCTCCATACCCCCAGAATTGGATGACAAACCACGGGATCCAATTGTCCAAGCGATACAATCGAGCGCTCTATCACACCGGCAAGGAATACTACCGTCTCGTCCTGGGGTATTTCCCGATGGATCAGTACAAATCTCCAAGCTTGAGCTCACTCCTCCGTGGAATGAGGTGTCACTCACTCGCCCTCAAGACACTGTGAGTATGCCCGTTATTATAACTCACGGTGTAATTCAATGTATATGATAGGATCGTTCTGTGTCTTGGGATCCGAATACGCCTTTGAACGTTCGAAAAACACCTTTTTTGACTGAACAACGTTCCAGTATCTTGGGTTCTTTTCAGAATTGGTCAGTTCTCAGTGATATGTTTCGAAGGAGCAATGTCATTGACGGTGATTTAGCCCCCAGCCTAGTATGCACGCGAACTCTACGAAAGTCGTTCGAACCGCAGAGAAGGATTTGTTTAGTTCTCTCCATTTGGTTGTACTGGGAACCTCCTCGTCAATATACGCGTGGGATGTACACTCGCAATCATTCGTCGAGGCGCCGTCGTCGGATGCATCTGACTCGCTGGTGCACAACGGAATGCCACGAAGGTTCGTGATTACTTGGGTCCTCCGTATCCCGTGGTAACACGTATTTTAAGTATGTTGCAACGTTTTCTTGACTTGGGTGCTCTCGTACGTCGATTAGATCAACTAATTCATGAGCTTCGTGAGAGGTAAGGGCGTCATTCGCGCGCTCTCTCCCACTCAGAAATGCGAAGTTTGAAATTTTGAGACAAGGGCGTACTAATGCAACCGTGCATGCCTTCGCCCATGGTCTCTCATCCGTCCTAACGTTCATTTGTAACCATTTGTCTTGCGGACCGCTTTCCTATGCCACAGAAAATTCGGGTGTCCCCTGCGTCCCTACAGTGTGGTTCTACTACGCTGAGCTAGAGCAGGTTATGATTGCTCTTGCTTCGATGTGTTCCAGGGTACGTGACGGTAGTTCAATCCACCCAAATAGCATCATTGTTCTTATTTCTAAGCTAGAGCATGGACATCACTCCTGAAAGATTCTCTGGGATTCCGATGTCTTCGGTCGACCTGTTGTCCTTTGTCTATGAAACCCTTGAAAAGCATGTCGAACGCCGTTCTCCCCGCAATATTACGGCTATCATGGCGTACATCTTGACAGTCTCATCCAGGCCATACATTCAGGCCCTCTGCCGGTTGTTGGCCTATGGAGAAGCTCGCCAGGCGTATATTACTACTACCGAGAAGCCTCAACTCATGGATACTACGTCCCAATTTGAAGGCGATCATGCAGAGAGCTCTTGGCGCGGCGAGGAGGGTAGCATCGATGTCGATGGTCCATTTCCGAAGTTTATCCCAGAAAACTTGGCATGCATACTTCCAGCGGCTCGCAAATCACTGAAGCTACTTGAGGCAGCTAAGCCAGAGCACCTGATTTTTTCCACTGAATCACCTTCAAGAGAGATCTCATGGATATGGACCGAAGAAAGCATCAAGAACCTGTGGAGTGGGGCTGAAGCCAATAACAGCTATATAGCTCCGTCAACAAAATTACCCCATCCTCAGCCAAATGACTCACAAAACGATCAGTCACCAGGCAATGACAATCTGATTTCGGAATTCAGGGTCTTCGATTTCAAACCAGGATCCTTCTCAAACTCAAAATGCAGCTCTCAAGCTGTCCTTGACGAGCTCATGGTCAACTTTCCCAACGTATTACCACACATCACGCCAAGCCCGTCCCTCTTATGCGAGGTCATGTTTACGCCTCTCCAGGATCATGCTGCATCCCTCTCGCGCGCACTTTTAGCTCTCTTTCTTGATCGGTCTTCCTTCCTTTGCATTGATGCACACCTCGAATTACTTCGCTCTCATATGTTGCTCACTTCACACTCATTCAAATCGCGGCTCTCTGCCGCGTTATTTTCCGATGCAGAGAATAGAGAAAGTCACAGTATGCCACTATATAATCTCCTGCGATACAAGTCGAGGGGCACAACGCCACCTGACCAATTTCACACAGGTCGTTGGCCTGTAGGATTGGCACCCCTCTTGGTCACCAGAGATTCCTGGCCCCCCGGTGGTTCTGAGCTCAGTTTCCTCCTCCGCGCCGTGATAGTTGACTCCCAGCAGAATAGCTCTTCAGGGGCAGAAAGTACCACTTCTGATTTAGACGGTGCACATCGTGTGATGGATGAAGCAGAATCTCGCTTAGGTTTCGCTATACGCGAGCTTGGTGGAAGAGGACACGAACGATGGCTTGATCCTTTCTGTAAGTCGGTGATTGGTTTAATTTAAGTACGGCTAACATTGAAAATGACAGCTATTGAGTATGCCTAATTCACTCTGAGACGTTACCTACATTCACGTGTAACAGAGCGTTGGATTTCTTATATCTCGATTACAAAGTCCCACATCCCCTGCAGACGTTGATCCCGACAGCAGTCCTATCGAAGTATCAAAGGATGTTTGCACTCTTGCTCCGCTTGACGCGCGGTGAGTTACCAGCACTTCTATGCTACATGACTAACCTGCTATTAGTTGAGTGTGCGATTCGCTCCGTTTTCCGCTTGACACGCGCCACTGCGAGCCCTTTGTTCCCAACACTCTCATCTTCTCGTGGATTACTGCTCCGTTTCCGATTTGCGGCACACTCGTTTCTCGGTGCACTTTCCACGTATATATATGATACAGCTATCGGAGGCAATTTTGATGCCTTCCTGCTACGTATCACGGCTTGTCGGGAACTTCCTGATGCACCGAGTGGCTTCAGGGATGTCTTTGCCCTTGCAGAGTGTCACTCATCTGTTCTGGATGATATACTCAGCGCCTGCCTCCTAAGGTCGTCTCAAAGGGCTACTGGCGATCTTTTGCGAGGAACGTTGGAAGTGATTCTCGAATTTTGCGTCCTAATAGGTGATTTAAAGGACGGCCGGATGGCAGAGTATCAGGCATCACCCGCACTGCATGCACTTTACGCTTCCTTCCGTAAGAAAGTATCAGTATTGGTCAGTCAAACGATGTTTGTTAGCATGCGTATCATTGACCTGATGATCAGATACGGACGTTGGAAGTCATGTTGGAAAAGCATGGAAAGGGTCGGAGCCCAGGACAACTTCAGCTCGCGTATGCGGAACGGGAGTCTCGGGTACCACCGGGTGGAGTGGATTCACTTCGGCATCTCCTGACATGCCTGAACCAAAATGATTGGTGGATGAAGGCTCACTGAAAGTGTTATTGCAAGCATGCGATGAGATTACATTGGTATGAGTAGTAGACCGGTTTCCGTGCATGTATAGTTCGATGAGCATAAACTAAGCTATTCCCTACAAGAAGCAACATACAAATTTAGCTACGTGGTGAACATGTTGCAAGAAAAAATCAGCCTTTGAAGGCCTCGTCCAGGATATCTAGGTCCCGTACAGAGGATGAAATCGGAGTCATGTCTTTGGTAGTCCGCCTGTTCTCCCGAATCCATATTGCACGCACCTCTTCTTCTCGCGGATCTTTACTGATTGACGTCGCGTCTAAACCCAAGCCCCGCAACACTTCTTCGACACGAAGAGAATCGACCAACCGGATTTCTTGACTAAAAGCGGCGCCCTTGCTCGGTGATCCAAATGACGACGTTCGGCTGACGCCGCGACGACCAGATTTGGAGGGAGAAAGGATCATCGAGCAAGGAACGGACGAAGAGACAATACCGGATGTCTCCAACACACTAACGAGGTCGGAGAACTCGCTGCGAGAAACTGGTGTGAAAATCCCGTTTTCGGAGCGTTCTAGGATCGTGGCATAATAGGTATAGAGCTGGGGAAGCTCGAGAACGCGGAGCTTGGAGGTTAAGCTCGTTCGTTTGGTGGGGGTTCTGAGAGGAGAATTTGAAATGGACGATAAAGGGAGAGCAGCATCCCTCCTCTTTGAGGCAAGGACAATTGCAAGTAGGACCAGTCGGGACTGCAAGCCAAGGTTCCGAACCTTAACGACTGTCTCACTATTGTTGGACTGAGTCACAGAGTGTGGGGTTGAAGAGTTAGAATGAGAGTTGGTGAAAGGCAGGTACGCTTTGAGCGCGGCCAAAATATGGTTTGGTGTGATGGCGGGGACGGGTGTCTCCAGAGGGTTTTCGACAGCACGGATGGAAGATGAGATGGCAAGGTCGATTGCGCCTCGAAGGACCTCGAAAAGCATCCTCACGTCACCGGTTTGGGAAGCAACTTTTTTGGAGAGTAATGTCAAGGGACCGGTGGGCAAAAACTTGTTGAGTTGAACTGAGTTGTCAGCGTCCGACAACGGTAATAGACGTGCTTGTAAAACTTCGAGCAGTTGGGAAGCCGTGTACGCGCTGAAATGGAGGGTCAAGACGGTTGCTGCCTCGTCATTGGATAGAGTTGCGGAGGCAGGGAGGGTATGAGTGTTTGCTATGCTAATGACACGAACAGAAGAAGAGTGCTTGCGAGCAAACGAAAAGATGGCGGAGAGAGCAAGCGGGGATTTTGCGATGTGATCGAGTTCGTCAAGGACAACCAGACTGAGAGGTAGATGCGTCAACACGCGTGGAACGACGGCAAAGGAAGTAATATACCATCTTCGCTGCTGTGAAGCTAGTATCCTATCCAGGAGACGCTTTCCCTTTGCCTTGACGCCTTTGGTCCTTTTGACCAACGCGGAAGTCTCGATATTTTCGCGGAGACAGTCCCAGAGAGCATCCACGTTATTCAGGGCCATACAATTGACCGTTATCACTTTGAGGTCTTGGCAATATTCGAGTCCAGCCAAGACGGTATTCACGAGTGCAGTCTTTCCGGTCCCAGGAGTCCCCGAGATGAAGAGGGTCGATTTGCATGGTTCGTCGGAACAACTGTCCTCACGCGCGGACGCGACAAATTTTGTGATCACGTCGCGTTCTGCAGACCTGCCAGCGATAGTGAAGGTGCCATTGCACGTTGACCTAAGCAACGCGCGAACACGAGCGTGTATAGGGAGAAGCGCAACGGGGGGGGAGGAGGAGGACATGTGCAAGGAGGGATTACAAACAACGCGTCAACAACGCGGGACTCGATTCGCACGCCTACTTGCATAGTGGCCAAGTGGAGAAACCGGCATTATGGCATAACCATGATCACGACATCTTCATCACAAAGCCACGGCCACTGCCAGTCATTTCTTCCCTCGTTCCTCTTACTACCAGGATGCCCGCGGTCACGACCGTGATCGACGACAAGTCCCCGTTGATCGTGTACGATGCCACTTGGCTTCCGGGCTCATCTTGGGATGACAACTTAGCCAGCGAGTATGCTGCTCAGATAGGTTGCCGGACATGGTCACTTATTCTCTTCACAGCTACTATCTTGGCACATTCACAACAAACAATGTAACAGACGGCTCGGTAACGCTCAGCTTCAACGGGACTGCGATCTGGATTTATGGCGCCAACCGTCCGAACCACGGGAGTTACACCGTTCAGGTCGACGGCGCAACCTATGCAGGTTATAATGGCGCCGGGAACAACTTATTTCAGCAATCACTCTTCAACATATCATCACTCAGCCAGGAGACTCATACATTAAAGTTGACGAACACTGCATCCGGAAGCCTTTACGTCGACATAGATATGGTCAGTCAAGCCCCCCTCGCACTATTAAATGCTCAATGTCGCGTAGATTGTGTGGCTGTCGGAAGTTGGCAATACAGACGACCAGTTGGTTACCGAAGTAGTTCAGGACACGGATTCCCGCTTTCAGTACCAAACACCGGCCTGGGTCACGACCTCCAGCACCAGTACCATGAATCTCAACTTGTTCAACAACGGCTCTGGCCAGTAAGCGACGGCAACCGTGCAGTTTCACTGAACTCACTGTCTTCATCGTCTTAGTGTCACCCAAACGTACGATGCGAGTGTCGCATTCACATTTACAGTAGGGTTCTTGTACTCAAATCCGTTTTAAGTGCTCATGTACCGCACAGGGCATGCTTCTTCTTGTACAGTGCATCGCCACGCATTTCTGACAGATTTATCAGCCGAGGCTGTGTCTCTCTTCGGAACTTCAGGGCCTTCTAATGGACCGTACTCAGTTCAATTGGATGGTGGCCAGTCTGTGACGTATAACGCAACAAATGCTTACCCAACAAATTATGGGGTCATGATTTATCATGCCGATAATCTTGGCTCCGGTTCACACCAGATTGTGCTCACAAATCTCCCTGCTGCAAGTGGGCAGCTCCTTACTATCGATTACGCACAGTTATGGATTACAGCCAAGTGCTTTTCCATGAGTTTTGCGAATTGCTTATCGTGTTGACGAGGTTACGTGCTCTCAGCAGTGCTACTAATACCACAATACCGAACGCAGGTTCGGCTGGCTCCACAAGGTGTGCCCGCATTCATGAGTACTTCTCCAGCTCGCTGAGGTGTTGGCAGTGTTTCGCAGAAGTAAGTGACCGGAAACATGGCAAACGCGGCAGTTGACTTACTTCATTATTAGCAAACTCAGTTCAGGAGCAATTGCCGGCATAGTTGTCGCAGTCGCAGTCGCAGTCCTGAGTGTAGGTGCTGCTATCCACTTTTATCGGCGCTGGAAAGCTGCTCTGGCCAGTCATCATGATCTCTATCGAATGTATACTCCACAGCAACCCTCCCGCGAGTCGACCACGGTGGCTGCGACTGGCTTTTCGTCGTTACGGGAGACAAGGAACAATGCGAGCTTATTGCGGAACGATAACTCTACCCCAACCTTTTCTGGGAGAGCTCGGCAACTAGCTAATAATCATGCAGCTCAATATGATGGCGCTGTTCAAATTATTTCTGGCTCTCGCGACTCCGAAAGTATCACTAATACACCGAGTTCACCGGGCCAGCCCTCCGTAGACGAGGTACGTCGATCTCACCTGGTCAACTACTCAAAGGATGTTGAGTACATTTCTACACCCAGGTTTTGGGACGGAGGCCTCTTCCTGAAGCGCCGGGAGGGGGCTTGTCACTGACCGCCGAATTTCCAAAATTTGCGGGTTTGCGACGTGGCCAGAGTGTAATGACCACCGACCAAAGCTCCATTGCAGCTAGCGATGTTCCCCCACCGAACTATAGTCAGGCGACTGGGAACGCGACTACTGCGCATCAATAAGGATCGCCAAGTCACCCATACTGGCGGTTCATTTTGTCATAACTACAATCGATTGGGTTTTCTGCCGACGTAGAAATGTTGGATACCACCATGACACTACAATTTCGATCAGATGTTAAATCATCAGTTGTAATTCTTCGTGTTTCCTATGTATCTAGTCTTTGCCAAATTTACTATGAAGGAGAAACGACGAAACGCTCAAGTTGTAACTGTCAGCCTTTCAAGTTACTACTAGGTCAAGCAACCCACACTTTTTGGTTTTGGCTTTCATCACGGACGCAGCTTGTCACGGATGTTGGATGATTGGTCCCACACACTCCTGCAGACTGATCCTATGAGGATTTACCGCGCCAAAAAGGACGCTGCGCATCGAACCGTCACATCCAAGTACAGCATCCTTGGTTTCATATCTTCAGGAACGTATGGCCGGGTCTACAAGGCACAAAGCGTTGAGTCCGAGAGCGTCATGTATGCAATCAAAAAGTTCAAGCCAGATAAAGAAGGGGACGTCGTGACGTATACTGGCATCAGCCAGAGTGCAATTCGAGAGATTGCAGTAAGTTCCGCCGTACCCTATTCATCGCAGCTGCGGATACTGTTAACATGCCACGAAAAGCTCAACAGGGAGATATTTCACGAAAATGTCGTTGCCCTCAAGGAAGTCATTTTGGAGGATAAATCTATCTATATGGTCTTCGATTATGCTGAGCATGATTTTCTGGCACGTTACATATATTATGGCACAGGTTGTTAAGCTTGCGCTGATTTACCTTACTCACAGCAAGTCATCCACCACTACTCTCAAACCCTTCGCATCCAAATCCAATCTCAAGTTCTCAAATCTTTGGTTTACCAGCTTTTAAACGGGCTCGTATACCTGCATTCCACGCATATCCTGCACAGGGACCTCAAGCCCGCCAATATACTTATCACTGCTGCGGGAATCGTCAAGATTGGGGATCTCGGCCTCGCTCGCCTGATACACAAGCCATTGCAACCCCTTTTTGCAGGTGACAAGGTTGTTGTCACAATATGGTACCGTGCTCCCGAGCTGCTCATGGGTGCAAAGCACTACAACAAGGCGATTGATTGTTGGGCGGTCGGCTGCGTTTTCGCAGAACTTGCCAGTTTACGTCCAATATTCAAGGGCGAAGAGGCAAAGTTGGATTCGAAAAAGAATGTTCCATTTCAGAGGGATCAACTTCTTAAAATATTCGAGGTCCTTGGCACACCAAATGGTAAAGAAAGCTTTTGTGCCCGACGAGAATCCTGATTCTTACTCATTTTTTCTCAAGAGAAGGACTGGCCGGGTGTTAGCGATATGTCCGAATACCAGAATATGAAACGACTTGATCCGTATGTGGATGAAACAATGCTTGGGAAATAACCTATGCTGACCTCCCCCAAGATATCAAAATCGCCTTGCAGAGTGGTGCCAGTCACGTATTCGATCGCACCAAGGGCACGATTTGCTCCGGCAGCTATTCGCGTATGATCCCGACAAACGATTGACTGCAAAAGAGGCCCTGGGTCATAGGTGGTTCCAGGAAGATCCCCGGCCCACACGGAAGTTAGTCGAACCTAGGTCCCATCCTTTTCTCCCATCGATCGGCACTTATACCTCTTCCATCTGATCGCTGAAAGCGTCTTTCAATATGTGCCAACTCATCAAATTCCACCTCAACGACGAATCACTCAGGATGAGGCCCCCTCAATGATGGGTGTCCCTGCGCCAACACAACCTCTGACACAACCACAAGGCCCAACCGCACACGGACATGGACAAGGGCAACATCTATCACAGCAATCCAAGCCGGGTAGCACTACTAGCTTCGCAAGTGTCAGTGCTGGAGCTGGAGTCATGCAAGGGTACACCACCATTCAAGGCGGATCTACTAGGAAGAAAGCTAGACTTGGATGAACCTATAGGGTCAATGTCATACCCAGAACATATTACTACCTTTTTGGATCCGACGGAATTAAATATCTATTTTGTCTGGTTATAGTAAGTTACCTGCACGTAGAGCCCAAAGGCCATTTAAGCCTGAATTCTATGCCATCCGCGATGCTGCATTGCTCGATAATCTAATCGCTGTTGATGTATATGTACTACGAGTTGTAGGTAATCTTGCTTAAGTATTCTACTATTTCACTGAATCCTGTGCTCCTTGCTTGACCCAAATAGTACTGTCGCAATTGCAAAGGCGCAAGTTTCCGTGCCGCAATGGCAGGAGCCAACTTGCAGAAAAATGGGTTCTGGTCAGCGGAACTCTTTTGTTACTTCGTAGCCGGGGGTATCGCAGGTGCCACGTCTCGGACTGTCGTGAGTCCGTTAGAAAGGCTCAAGATTATACAGTGAGTGCTGCACGTGTCCTAGGATGATGTCTGACAACGACCTTGTTAAAATCATAGGCAAGTGCAGCCTCGTAGCTCCGATGGCCAATACAAGGGAGTCTGGCGCAGTCTGGCGAGAATGTGGCAGGAAGAAGGTTTTGCAGGCTTTATGCGAGGTAATGGGATCAACTGCCTGCGGATAGTGCCTTATAGTGCCGTGCAATTCACGACTTACGAGCAGCTAAAAAAGGTGAGCGAACAAATGTCTTTTTGTTCGACCACTAAAACCACAGACAGCTTTTCACCAGCAATGGGGCTAAGGAACTTGATACCCCGACACGATTGATGAGTGGTGCATTAGCTGGCATTACCTCAGTTTGTGCGAAATGCCCAGTTCTCCATTCGCTCTGACATTTAGACGCTGTAATTTTAGGCTCTACATACCCTCTGGACCTTGTGCGTTCTCGTTTGTCTATCGCCACGGCCAGTATATCCGTCCAGAACCAGTCAAATTTAGCGACATCCCTGGAATCTACCTCATCCTCTGCCTCTACTGCATCGAATCCTACCTCGAGGGCACGCTACTCAAAGGCTGATTTATCAGTATTTGGTATGACTCTCAAAGTCATGCGCGAAGAAGGTGGTGTCCGTGGATTGTATCGTGGGCTTGTTGCAACGGCAATGGGAGTCGCTCCGTATGTGGGGATCAATTTCGCGGCATATGAGGCCCTGCGTGGTATCATCACGCCGCCAGGTCAGACTACCGTCGCTAGGAAACTGATTTGCGGTGCTCTAGCCGGTACGGAGTTCATCCGCACTAGTTTCCTGCTCGTACTCAACATACATGTTCTGCAGGGTCTATTTCGCAAACGCTCACGTTTCCATTCGACGTCCTGCGAAGGAAGATGCAAGTTGTGGGCATGCCGGCTGGAGGGATGGGATATCGATACAGCGGAGCGATGGATGCGTTAACGACAATCACCCGGACTGAAGGGATCCGTGGGCTATACCGTGGCATCTGGCCCAATTTATGTGAGTCTACCACAGTCGAAATGCATGCTGATGCTCAACAACGAGATCGTAGTGAAAGTCGCGCCTAGTATAGCGACGTCCTTTTTCACCTACGAGTTGGTGAAGGATTTCTTATTGGACCAATAGAGTATAGAATTTTTGAAATATGCATTAATAATTATTTGAGTAATTGTAATGTCCAAAGTTGGTTGTTGTGACCGCTCCTCTCTCTCGTCCAAGTCCAACACGACGGCTCAGCAGTGCCGCGTGTACATTCTTTCATCTCCAGTCGAAGTGGTGGTGCTTCGCAGGAGCGGTTGATGGCCTTGATTGATCACCAACTATCTCCCTCACATCGGCTCCGTTGAAATTTTCTATGGTGAGTTCGCTATCGTTCACCTTCAATTAGTGGTGGTCCTACACGTTCGTAGCCTCACCGTCACTGCGTTGCATTCTCTAGCCTTACGCCCTCTGCTGGTATTCGTACTGACGATTTTAAACACTCCTTTTCGCTGTAGCTCCATAATTATCTCATTCAGGTGATCCTCGAATTCATATCTTGCTTGGCTCAATCTGCCCAGCTGCTCTCCAGCCAGAAAACCCCCGGTTCAGCCAGGAATACCTCATGGTCCAGAGCAAGCAATCATTCTCCACGTTTCCGGCCTCACTTTCGTCCTCATTTTCTTCGTCAGCTGTTTCGTCCATGGTGCCACCTGCAACACTCCCATCTCGTTCAGTCATCCCAACCGCCGATCAATTCCCTTCACCCCCTTCCACCACGTTCAAGAATATCTTTGGTGTACCTGCTTCCAGCCACCGTCCTCATACCTCCCCTTCCACACTTTCAATGGGTCAAGCTGTCAGCCGGCCTCAGGTCACTACTTCATTGTCGCCATCATCAGCCCCCTCTTCGCTGGGTGCTTCGGCGCCAAATGCCGGAAATACGT
>JBBPJJ010000151.1:11664-33478 GCA_038088635.1 Veloboletus limbatus
CCGTCCTCATACCTCCCCTTCCACACTTTCAATGGGTCAAGCTGTCAGCCGGCCTCAGGTCACTACTTCATTGTCGCCATCATCAGCCCCCTCTTCGCTGGGTGCTTCGGCGCCAAATGCCGGAAATACGTTCAAACGTGCTTTTGGCGGGCGGCGGAAAAAGTCAGACACTGCAACGCCATCGTCCCCAAGACTTGATAAGGGGAAGGAGCCACAAATCGACGAAATACTGCATGGATCAATGGACACAACACCACGTCATCTGGGACCAAAGCAGCTTACCCTCCAGCTTGCCCAACATGTCTTCAAAAAGTCTGCCCCCGCCTCCCCTGCAATGAGTGGTCTTAGTTCACCACCTCCGCCGTCTCCGCCACCTAAGCATGCCCAACAACCAACCACATCGTCGTCCCATCTCACGCCAATTAACACCAACATCGAGAAACGCATCTCCATCATGACAACGTCTAGTCCCATTGTGCCAGCACTCGATTACATGAGGAAGAGCGATGAACATACGGAGCTGGTCGGATCAAAGGAAAACGAAAGGAAAGATCTTGAACGGTCAGAATCCAAGGATATCCGCAGACAAAGCGACTCCACTCTGAGCCTCCACACCATCCGTCCTGCTTTAGGAGGCAAGACGCCTCGCCCCGTTTCACTTGCGGAGTCACTACAATCCACACATACCATCGTACCCATAAACAAGCGCCTGAGTGCGTTGATCACAGATGCAGAGTATGTCATGGCTGAGGAAGAGGATAGGTCAAGAAATGACGAAAAGGGGCTTGCATTTAGTCGTGCTTCCCCTGCCCCATCGTTGCGACTGAGGGATAGGAGGTCTCAATCTCTCAATCTCAGCCCTCCTCTTGCATTGATGGTTTCCAGCCCTACCGCTGCGAATGCAGCAATGAGTCTCGAAACCATAACAGTGACTCTTCCAAGGTCGGCATCGGAGGGACGTGCTCGGGAGCGCTTTACCACTAGGGAGTTGGCCACAACAACATCCTCTTCGTTACCTTCAGATACAACCAGAGACACCATAATGCGACATGCTACCGCTATTCCCTTAAATCAAGCATCAGATCCAGCTCATTCGCGGGTAGAACGAACTTTACCGGACCTCCCCGATACTCCTCCGAGAACTTCATCACCGCCACGGGTTCATTATTCCCATCCTTCATTACGTCAGACAGCTATTAGCATGACGTCAGGCTTCGCCCCAGCCGCAGGGCTTGCACGACGTGCTGTGGAAAGAATGGGTCGTGCTTGGGGTTCGAAGAGTTCGTTTTCAAGCCCTCTCGCGTCGCCGCTTGGTGAGTCATCGTCCAATTGCCGCACGGGACCACTATCTCGTGCAAGCTCGAGTCAATCGGAGTCCGTGCACCATGGATACGGGAGGAAGACTCGCCACAATCCACAGACACCATCTATTAGTTCCATGGCATCATCTTTATCGGATAACGGCGGACCGCAGCTCGGAAGATGCTTCCGGGGTCCCATTCGTGTATCATCCTCGGGTGCTGTTGTTGGCGGTTTGGTTTTCGGAAGAGAACTCAAAACTTGTGTGGGAGAGACCGCGATAGACTCTATTTTAAGCGTTTTCCGCACGCCAAACATGGTACATGGTGAGCGCGAAGAGTTGGACCCTGTTCAATGCAGTCGGCCTTCCGCACCATTGGAAAGTCGCCATATTCCTGCGTTGGTGGTCAGATGTGCACAGCATATCCTTGTGTGGGGCATCCAAGAGCAAGGGCTTTTCCGGTAGGCGCTGCGACCCCATGCTTCTAGGTCATGAGTATTCATTCTTTGTTCTAAAGCGTCAGTGGTCGTTCATCCCACGTAGCTAAGCTACGTGCTGAGTTCGATACTGGCAAGTATCCGCCATTCGTAGCCTGAATTGAAGATTGATTATTCTAAATACAGGGGCCGATTTTGATATCGTGGAATCCAACCCCGGAGACTTGGACCCCCATGCGGTCGCTTCTATATTCAAGGCCTACTTACGAGAGTGTGAGTGATTGTTCTACTTGATGCCGCCTGTGACTGACTTATCCACTGGAGTGCCTGAGCCCATCCTGACAAACCAATTGATGCCCCATTTTGATGCTGCCATGGCCTCGGAACGGTTGACCAATAACATCCAGGATCCGCCTCTGTCGGATAACATCCATGGACTTCGGAAACCCCCATCCCTCTCAACACTTGGTATGCCAAGCTTTACAGAAGGCCATCCGCCATCCGAATCCCTGCGTGCAGCTTTCTCGTCTCTCATATCTCGCTTGCCTCAGGAAAACCGCGACTTACTCTTAACTGTAACGGAGGTGATCAATCACACTGCCAAGAGGAGTTCGGAGACCAAGATGCCCCTCAGTAATTTGTTGCTTGTGCTGCGTCCCAGCTTGAAGATGAATCCATCGTTATTACAAGCGCTATGTGAAAGCCAGGGTATTTGGAGTGGTGTTTATCCGTGCAAAGAGGCCCCAGACCTGGATGTGATGGGCGGAGAAACTAACCAGTTCTCCACCGACTTTTCGAAAGTAGGTGTGCCAGAGATCGGAGATGCTGTCGAGATAGCTTTGCACTTGGGATTACCGAGCGATAACAAGCGCTTTATTCGTCCTCTCCCCAACCTTCCTAAAGCGGATGATTCGACCTCTATTCCATCCTCTTCGTCGCCCTCGGAGCCTTTAGGCTCTCCTGTTAGAGATCGCGATGAAATTTCCGACGTTCCGCTAGACGCCGAGACATCTTCGTCATCATTCTCTGCGACGGACGATAGCTCGTCGATTTCCCACTTGTCACACAGTGGTCGGCCACTCACCCCCACATCTTTGAGTTTCAAGATAACCAACCCACATTCACCACCTTCTCTGTCATGTTCAACAGACTCTTTGTCCGTTCCCTCGTCATCGGGGTCACCTATGCAATTGGTCAAACCACTGGCGCTCGTTGATGAGTGCAATCATCCGCACTCCTCAAATATTTCCGACTCGCCCCACATTGCAGATCCTGTTCCTCTCCCGATCCTAAACTTGCGGCCCATCCAAACCCCCTCAGAAGCTCAGTTCCAGTTTCCAGGACCACGTGACAACGTCACCCGACATCCAGTCGTACATCGTAAATCTACCCCTTCCATTTCTTTTTCCTCATCTATCTCCGCTGAGACTCGCTCAGCTTCTATGATTTCTCGTGCTAGACGGTTGAAGAAGCCCTCGTTACACTTGCTGTTTTCCAAACACTCTTCGTCTCCCGTTTCCTCACCTACACCACAGTCACCGGTGGTCCCCAGTCGCCTTGTGACACCACAGGAGAGTTCTTTACAGTCCTCTTCTGCATCCGAGTCCTCTCCAGAGTCTATGGTCACAGCCCCGCAATCGTCCCGATTTAGTTACCCGCCGGTATTGAATACGGCGATCGATGAGTCTTCAATTTCGCTTGCGTTAGGCATTGAAGATGACAGAGAAAAGCATGCCACTTCTGTCAGGCATACCGGTGAACATGGTATGATGGATTTGCAGGGATTGATAGGGCCTGGTACACCTCTTCGCCGTAATCTTCCAAGGGAGACTCGTAAAGATGCCCAACTCCACCACTTGGACATTAATCTCTCGGAAGAGGAACCGTACGGGGAATATAATTGGACACAGAGCGTATTGATGGCGGCTGGGGGGCCAGCATGGTGACAAGGCGTACCAAGGACTTGATGAATCACTTGCTCTATGCAGTGGACTCTAGTTGACATTGAGATCTGCAGGCGGATCTATATACAATGCACATAAATCTTCAACTAGTCTGTCCACTTTGAATTTATCAGCCTAACCCCCATTTTCTTGTTACTATTCCCCCCTCCAAGCTAAATGACGTCAGATGAGATGTCAGAGCCCAGATAAGAAGGTCAGCCGCGAACATTTGCACGTCGTCAGTCACTACGACACCGATGGCTTCTACCTCGGTCAAAGCGATACAAGATAAGCTCTTTAGAGGCGGTCCAGGATCGAGCGACTCAGACCTTCGCGACCACCGTCTTACTATTCAGATTCCCAAGTCAGCAGCGGCATCAAGATCAGACCCCCCTCCAAAGGTCTCAAAGGCGAGCCCACGCGGTCCCAGCGAATCGGATGGCGACACCATCGACATGAACTATCGCCAACGGTTAAGTGATAAGTTAGGCGTCAACTACCAAGGTGTGGAGAAGCACCGTCTTCAACAGGATAATGCTCGGCTTCGCCATTGGAAACGATGGGGTCCATATCTCAGCGATCGACAGTGGGTAAGCCTGACATAGCAGGGCATCCTTGGTCGATACTCATGGCAATCGCTCTAGGCAACGGTTCGAGAGGACTATTCGGAAAATGGTGACGCTTGGAGTCATTTCCCTCACGAACACGCGCGATCGCGCGCTTACCGATGGGGCGAAGACGGCATTGGCGGTATCTCAGATAACCACCAGCGACTCTGCTTTTCGCTCTCATTGTGGAATGGAAAGGACCGCATGTTGAAGGAACGTCTTTTTGGCGTCACAGGTCATCAAGGGAACCATGGGGAAGATGTCAAGGAACTCTACTATTATTTAGACTCGACACCTTCACACTCCTACATGAAATTTTTATACAAGTACCCCCAACTCAAGTATCCCTACGAAGAACTCGTGACAGAAAATATTCATCGGGATCGAAATGTGGCAGAGTACGAAATCTTGGACTCTGACGTCTTTGAAGACGACCGATATTGGGATGTCTTTATGGAAGTCCGTGTCTTCAGCTCCTGATCGACCACTTATCTGATGCTCCGCAGTACGCAAAAGATGAAGATGACCCGAACAGCCTTTATGTACGGATTGCCGCCTACAATCGTGGCCCGGAACCTGCAACGCTCCATATCATTCCTCAATTGTGGTTCCGCAACACTTGGTCTTGGCCCGCTGTTAAGCCGCCGATGCCGTCCCTTTCTGGTTCCGTCACGGAGAATGACATTCAATATATCCGGATAGAACACCCAACTATGGAGACAAATTTTATGTATTGCTTACCCTCTCCACCACCCGTCGATGCCGAAGGTGTATTTGTCACGGACGAGGACGTCGTCATCCAACCCGAACTCATTTTTACGGAGAATGACACTAACTTCCGCCGTCTTTATGGGGGGCAAAACATGTCGCCATATGTCAAGGACGCTTTTCACGACCATATTATCCCGTGGCATCGACCTATCTCCGAGTCAAACGGTTCGATTTCTGCAGGTGACGATCATGAGGGAGCGCTCCACACGCCTCAGTCGATCCCTCTTATATCACAGCAATTCTCTTTTGTCAGCCCAGAAAAACGAGGGACGAAGTCTGCGGCGCATTATATTTTCCAGGACGTCCCAGGTCACGGTGGGTGTGCGGTTGTACGTATAAGATTGACTCCGCAGTCTGTGTCAAAGGTCCTGAACCTGGAAGACGAAGACGCCTTTGACGGAGTGATAGAGGAACGACGCGAAGAAGCAGACGAGTTCTACAACTCGCTTGTGTTCGGCCCGATGAGCGACGATCTTAAGCAAATAATGAGGCAGGCACTGGGAGGTATGTTGTGGACAAAACAGTACTACCACTTCGTACAAAAGGAGTGGATTGAAGGTGACCCTGCTCAACCTCCACCACCCCCTGGACGTAAACACATTCGCAATAACGTACGCCTTCTTAATCGATTACCAATCCGCATTAAACCCGCTCCTTAGGATTGGCGCCACATGCATATTGACGATGTTCTTTCCATGCCTGACAAGTGCGCACGTTTATCTATCCATTTGATAACCTCGATAACTGATTTTCTCAGGTGGGAGTACCCATTCTTTGCCGCTTGGGATACTGCTTTCCATTGCATACCCCTCGCCGTCGTTGATGCCGCTTTCGCCAAGAAGCAATTAGATCTGCTGACTAGGGAGTGGTACATGAAGCCGGACGGGCAGATTCCCGCGTATGAGTGGAATTTCTCGGATGTAAATCCGCCCGTACATGCTTGGTAAGTGTGGTTCACGCTGATTTCGCTCAAATTATCGACTTGACGGACTCTAGGGCGACATTTAGAGTTTTCAAGATAGAACGTAAGCTCACAGGACGGGAGGACATACCATTCTTAGAGAGGGTTTTCCAGAAGTTATTACTCAATTTCACTTGGTCCGTAGTATGCGCGCATTCTTGGTAGTTCAGCTGATCACGATTATCTGTGCAGGTGGGTAAATAGAAAGGACTCCGGGGGACATAATGTCTTCGAGGGAGGCTTCCTTGGGCTCGACAACATTGGCGTTTTCAATCGTTCCGAGCCGCTGCCAACAGGGGGGAATTTACGCCAGGCGGACGGCACAGCTTGGATGGCATTTTACTGTTTGAATATGTATGTCTTCGGCGATCTTTCCTCGCAGCTTTCCTTGACAGTACCCAGGTTAAATATAGCCCTTGAGCTTGCGAAGCACAATGCGGTATATGAGGACATCGCCTCCAAATTTTTCGAGGTACGATGGATTGTCTTTGAACATTTCGTTTCGCTAATCAACTTTAGCACTTCATCTTTATCGCTGATGCCATGACATACATGTCAGGAGAAAACGAGCTGAGCCTTTGGAGCGAGGAAGACGGAATGTATTATGATGTCATTCAGTTCGGACCAGGCAACTCGATTCAGTTACCAGTGCGCAGCCTTGTCGGCCTGATTCCCCTTTACGCAACCCTTGTTCTCGAGCCTGCCGTGCTCAGGCGATTTCCAGGCTTTAAGAAGCGTGTGGAGTGGTTTATCGATCACAGACCAGAGGTCTCGGCCCGGAATATGGCGAATATGAAGGGTAACGTGATGGTCCTTATCTACTCTCGGTTTTCTCAGTTTTTAGTCAGTGGTAAGGGCGAACGACGTCTTCTCGCACTTGCCAGCAAGGAGAGGCTTGTTCGCCTCCTAGAGAAGATGCTAGATGAAAACGAGTTTTTGAGTGAATACGGTATTCGATCGTACGTCAGCTGCGAATTCCATGTCCATTATCTCATGGAATATTACTTAGTTTGTCGAAGTTGCATAACGATAAACCTTGGGGAATGAATGTCCACGGAGAGCGCCATGAGGTCAGGTACTGGCCCGGCGATTCACGCTCCGGGATGTTTGGTGGGAACTCTAACTGGCGTGGACCGATTTGTGAGGGCCCATTATCACCCAGGTGCAAGGACTTACGATCTACTCAGGGCTCGCTGTCAACTTCTTGCTCATCGAAAGTCTTCAAAGATTTTATCAGTATTATGGGGACGACCTTCAAGTCGAATGCCCTACCGGCAGCGGCGAATACATGAACCTCGTCGAAGTCGCGGAAGAGATTCAACACCGTATTATCCATATCTTTGGGCGGGATGTTGAGGGAAGAAGGGCCACAAATGGCGGTAATCCGAAATTGGACAGTGATCCACATTTCCGTGATTATGTCTGGTTTTACGAAGTGGGGATTTTTCATCTCAGTCACCCACAGTTGCTCATGGCACTCTCATACCAGTTCTTCCATGCGGATAGTGGTCGGGGCCTTGGAGCATCACATCAGACAGGATGGTGAGGACGTTTATGGAAAAGAATGTGCATTTTGATTTTATGACCCCATCTTTTACCAGGTCGGGCTTAGTCGCCTATCATATCTTGCAGAGCGGAGTGACATGTCGGTTACCTAGAACACCACGAAGTGAGTATCCTCTACCAAAAACTGTATTATTTTTTGACCGTTCTGCCAAAGCTCCCCGGAGCGTGGTTAACCACTACTTTGATGTAAGCGTCTCGAGTCGTGTCTTTCAGCCCAATTGATTGATACGATGACAGGAAACCATCGATGGGCAGTCAGAGTATGGGGACGACGCTCGCTCTTTATATAGTGCCATGAGTACCATGGACTTGCATACTTTAAGCGACTTGTCGCCCGATGCATTGTAGTCGCACAATAGGCTACATGAAAGATGGCCGCGACATCTATGATACATTGCACCCCCTGGCTGAGCGATTGTTCGTCGGTGACCGATAACATAGTAGAATTAGAACCCGTAGCAATGAGTGTATGTTCTATCAAGAGTTATACATGACCGTTGTTCTTCCATGTTTTCAGATACGATAATCAATGGCGTCGAAGAATTCGAAGAGCGAAAGTGACGAAAAACAAACAATCGGAGAAGCCCTTGGCTGTAGACTCGAGGTAAGGTACGTAAGAGAATTCAGAGGAATAAAGGGGAATGGAAGAGTGTGCATAGACCTGACAATGGCGAACAGACTGAACGAAAGAGTGTCATCTGGTGCCCCAACCAAAGTGAGAGCAATCGCAGTAGACAAACACTTTGGAGAATGAAGGGGATAGCATTACCAGCGACTGTGGACAACCTACGTGACATAGAGAGTGACTTGTCCGCCAGGGCGGAACGACTCAAAAGCCATCTGTACATCTTCGGTGGACCCAAGGGATATCAAATCACCATCCTCATCCTTGTATTTCACCCTCAGCGGGGAGTCATCCCGACGTGGACCACAGAGGCGAATCTTCTTCCCTACCTTGTCCACGAGTTCGCTGAATTCCGTGGCTCGAGGGACTTGGATAACAAAGATATCGTCCTGAAAATGGACTTTGACTTTCACGGAAGGGGGGTAGCCGTTATTCAGGGTGCTCTCAAACATCTGCGACCTCGACTGTCGGAGTCCTGATCCTGCCAATGATGATTCACTGGAGCCAAACGGTGTTATCGGTGACGAACTGTTCGGTGACTCCTCTGATGAACCATGAGTAGATTGGCTTGAGCCACTACCCCGCTTATTTTCCACTGTCGAGCTCTGCGAACGATGTGTCCATGGGACGCTAGGAATGGGAGGTGGGGATGTTTGCGGAACATAAGCGCTAGGTTGACTCGCACTCCTTGATCGGCTAAGTGGCAGAGCGACGGGCGCACTACTGACGGAAGTCGGTGTGTCGGGTTGATCATAATGGGCCGTGAGCTTCTGGGAGCTTAATTGGGCATGCAGAGGAATTCGAGGAGGTCGGGAACCGGAGCCAAAGCCAGCATCCGTTCCACTCGTGATAGAGTTCGTACGCATGACTTGTGGGTGATAAGAGGGCACAACAGACCCAGCAGCACTGGGGAACGGCTGTGTACCATTGGCGGATCTCCACTGATGGTGTATATGACCGTTGGTGTCTTCTGCTCGACCTCGGGAATGGTCATACCCGAAGGAGTCACGATCAGGTTGAAGGACTTGTCCAGTTAAGCGGTGTGAGCCTAACGGGGTACCACGCCCTGATGAGGGAATGCTTGATGGTGGGAACTCTTCATACTCATCGTCGAGATCAAACTCGAATCCATCTGCGGATACATATCCATGGTAACCACTGTTAGAATACGATCGAGAAGACGATGCTGTGGAAATTTGCTCCTCGTTGGAATAGGGACTCGGGCGTTGGCGACTGCTAGCTGGATGGGGCGGTAGGCTGTTTACATATTGGGCGTGCGACATCGAAGATGATGCTCTGTCGTGTGTGTAGGGAAGGGGAGACCGCGGGGTAATTGAAGGGGCTATGGAGGTATGGTTATTGTGCGCGAGGAGCTGCGAGATATTTCGATCTGAGGCCCTTCGACTTGCCACTTCCCTAATCAATCTGTTGATCTGGGTCTCCCACTGCTTTAACTGCTCCTCCGAACGACAGCGGAGAGTAAAGTACTCCAAATCATCATCACCTCGCCACCATACAGCGAGAGAGTATGGATTAACAGTGGAAGAACCTCGAAGGAATGTCAATTGCAAGTCACGAAATACGACATTCGCATACGCACCAATTGAATTTCTTGGCGAACTTGGAATGGCCTTGGTAACGTTATTCAAGAATATACGACCTTTTAGAAGAAGTGGTGTATCCTTCTTCTTGTTCGGCGCCCCGGGGACAGACGCAACTGCAGGAATAGGCTGCTTCTTTAGGATCGAGTTGTTTTTGCCACCCCTTTTACCGTTCGGTGGTGGTTGAAGTGCCTCCTTGCAACATAAGATGATCTTCTCGAATAAAAAGACATGATACTCCCGGTCAACCTCCGACTTCGTGACAGTGAAGATATCATCGAGTAGCAGGTTGCCGAAATTGGACAAGTGGTGACCCTTCCAGTCTTTGACGCGACCTTCGAGATTCCGTACGGTTTGATTGTTCTCTGCACGACGCTGTGCCTCATTAATCTTGTCTGTTATCCGCTTCGCTGCAGCAGAACCAGCTTGGAGCTCCTCGTAGTGTGGGTAATCAACGATGGTTGATGCCTTGACTAGGGACTACAAAATGAAATTGAAAGGATGCATTCAAAGAAGGGAAAGATTGCTCACATCGAGAAGCAGTGGATACTTGCAAATTCTCTGAACAGGTTTAATCAGAAAAGCAGGTAACTCTGATTTGGCGTGGATCAAATTGTTGTGTACCTGAAAATGGAAACATCAGAGATGCTATTTTTGAATGGGTAACCGATGTCGACCGTCGTCACGCCAACCAGGCTTGGTAGAAACCAAGTTGGCATGGAACTTTGAAGGTTACCCACCGACAAGTTTTGCTCCTCTTTAATCATGATATCTGCTGCATTGGTGTAATTAGCACAGTAAGGTTCGTAAACCGCAAACTCGTCTTCCTATTATTCCAGATGGAACACCAAATATTACAAGGCAATGAATTGAGTATGTGTGGAGTACTGAAAAGAGGAGTGGTTGTGCTCACGTTCTCGAGAAAGTGCATACCCCAGCGCTGTTCTTTCCAGGGCAGTTCGGCAGTGCTTTCGAGGCGAATAAGGAACTTTCTCTGGAAATTTAATAACTTGTTCAGACCAGGGAAAAGTAAGTGGATGGTATCCTGGTCTATTGTGTTGCTTTGTGACAATGCAGTCGCATATTTCTAGCTCGAGTGAGTGAAGGATAGCGAAACGAGGAGATGCGCGTGTTACCTGCATGACTTCAAGATCCTGCACATATTTCCGTTCAGTTTCTACCATTTCCCTAACGATATTATTTCGGGCCGCGTCGTGTGCACTCGGAGCGACAGTCGCATTCAATGCGTGGCTCGTAAGAGAAGCGATGGACTCTTGCGAGGGGAGAAGAGGAGGAGAAAGTGGAGCTGGCTCGAAAATATCGGAAGGCAAGAGGTCGACGAGGGTAGTAACAGTGCTTACAACCTGATATATGGACACGTCAAGGTTATGATTTGGCGCAGACGACTCAAGAATCCATACCTTAACCAAGCCGTCGGTAGAATGACGATCCCACAAATCGGATACGGTGAACCTTTCGCAATTGTCTATTTCAGAGAGTCTCATGGCGAATTTAGCAATTGCGCGTTTCTTCTCCTTCTCATTGGAGACGTCGAAAGTGGCAGGATCAGTGCTTATTTCGTTGATAGGACGAGTTGGGGGGGGAAGGAGGTTAAAGAGAAAACAGAGGGGGATGCCGAGAGTGAAGCAATCCCAAAGCTGTGTGACTGGATCGGTGGACTGACGAAGGTCACCGTTTGGGGAAGAGAGGATGAAGAAATGAGAGAATTTTGGGATGCGCATGAGACGAGCGCGCAAGGAGGAGCATTGCTGGTAGAGAGAAGTGGATGCGGAGGCGGCCTTGTTGAGGATGTTGTTATTAGCAACAGGTGTTTCGATGACGAGGCCGGAACTGGAGACGATTGATTTTTTGCGGCCAGCGACGTTGGCCATTGTGATGGAGGTGGGGAAAGTGGAAGAAGAGGGAGAAATACGGCGGATGGGGGGAACGCGATGAGTATCTGCTGTTTGCGGGTGAATCGGCAGGGAATTCGTCCACACGCCCTCGATAGATAATACAATTTGAGACTCCGACTTCCCATGTTGATGTGCATAAACAAGACACAACAATATTTATTGTAAGGCTTCATGCAGCCGAGATGCCGAAATGTAAGTTGAGAGTCCGCTTGAAGGACTCCAACCACTCCAATTTTGATTATGTCACACATCCCGTGACCTGATTTTGGCTGGCGCTTGTTTCTTTCGCCCTTTCTTCCGAAGGCACATCAAAATCAGTCCTGGCCAAGACCCATGGCACCAGCCCGCTCTACCAGACGCGCTCACAGTCAAAATGCGGCCCCACCTCCCAGCGATCCTCAGCATGCCGCTCTCTTTCTTGAGCCCATGATGGGCACCCCGCTCACAATCTACATCGAAAAAGATGTCGACGACAGGGATGACCTCGTAGACCTCATCACCGTAAGTATCTCGACTCTTCTTACCTACCGATCATCCGGTTCCCATCACTGCCCTCAGAAACACGGTGGCGCCGTCTCTCCTAGTTACAGCGGCACTCCATATATTTTAGGTAAGTCTCCATCGATCACCTCAAACAGCATCAACAACACTCATCACCATATCAGTTGACCCCCACAAAGAGTCTGGCCAAAACTTATTTCGCCAGTATGCCGGTAAGAAGGGCAAGATCGTCCTTTACTCCCGCTGGGTCCGCGAGTGTGTCCGTGTTGGCGCACTCCAGACATTCCAGAACAATTGGGCTGGGTGCAAAGTGACTGGTACTGAAAAGTAGCAACCCTCCCCCGCAATCTATGTCTTCATCTAAGTTTACTCTTATCATAGGGTCGACCCCCCAGCCATTGTCCCTGCTCAGAATGATTCTGCCTCGTCTGCTCGAGTATCTTCGTTGCCACCCATCCCCCCGCATCCCCAGGCCCTCGCCACCATGCAGCCACCTGATCCCCTTGTCCACCCACCACCACAGGGCTCGTATGGCTATCCTGTCTATGGACACCCGATCCAGCCTCACCCTCGCGGTATGCAGCCCCCAACTGCAGCTCCGCCTCAGTCATGGCAAGCTCCCAATGCCATCGCACCGCAACAGACTCACATGGCCACACCCCAACCTCCCTCAGGGTTGCTCCCTCGTCCTGCACAACCTTATCGGGACGGTCCATGGGTCACCGGTTTCGAGCAGCCTCCTCATATGGTAGCAGGGCCAAGTGGCCCGCCCTATAGTTATAGGTATCGAGACGAACATACGGATTGGGGAACCGCACCCTCAAGCGATTACACCTATGATCCTGCAACAGTTCGTCTCGCAGTCGAACGCCTTGTGCCATGTACTGATTTACACGTTTAGTATGAGCAAACATACGAACAAGCTCCTCCTTACATCCACGATCCAGGCCCTTCGACTGCTGGTCCATCCAATGCATCCATTGACAGCACTGCCGGAGAAAAATCTCGCGGTCGGAAGAGGAGCCGGAACCAGGCAAGTTTACCTTATACTCATGCAGCCACATATTTCTGAAATCTTATCAGGGAACCCCTGCGGCTCCGCCCTCCACTCTTGTCCTTAATCGAAGGAACCCACCTGCTCGGTCTCCTACCCCACCAAATCGTGTGATTAAGAGCACGTATGGCGGGAACCTTTTCACTTCTGATGATGTACTGTATCTCAAGCGATACATCGATTATTGTCAAGAGCAAGGCCTTGTACTAAGGTTTGTGCATCCATCGCTTCCTGCGAATCAAGTCTCTTAACGACCATTCCCAGCTTGAGGGAAATATGTGAGAGGATAGCCGTGAAGGTTAGTGGTTTTGCTGATTATACAGATCGACTAGCTTAACAATCTACACGTAGGCCCCGCACCATACGTGAGCATCCACTCTGCGCTATTTTCAGATTCAATAACTTCCACGCAGATTTTATTCCTGGCGCCGGTATTGCAATAAACATCAAATCAGGCTCGGTGGGTATTCTATGGATCTTGGTGATGCAGTAACTCCCCAGGAAGAGGGAGAAGTGGAACAGAACGAAACGGAACAACAGCTTCGAGTTAGTACTGGTCCGGGGATCATCGCAGCAGCGCAACAACGACTTCAGCAAGAAGGTAGTCAGCCGCGTAATCGGTCTCCCACTCCACCGAGAGCATTATTCAGGAGTACGACTGGTAAAGGAGTTGCGTTCACGGAACAGGATGTCACCTTTTTAGTGCGCTTCATGGAATATCGGAAGTGGGTCAGGTGCACCGAGGACGGTGCTCAGTTTGTTTACTAACGTTTACTTCCCTCATAGATCTCAGGATCGTTTTGACATGGTAGCGTTCTGGAAAGACGTTGCTACAAAGGTCATTCATTCACTGTGATTAATACTTTTCGCTCATCATGATCATCCACAGGCACCACACCACTCTCGTGCATCATGGATGAAGTTTTGGCGTCGCCACAAGCACGAACTGAACAGGACAGAAGGGGACGACCCTTTGCCGCAACCACCCGAAAAGAAGATGCGATACTCTCGCTCAGACGACATTCTTCTTGCTAAATATTTCATTACGAAACCTGAGGGCACGTCGGATAAAATATTCCAAGCGTTTGGGCGACTGGTATGTATGCATCGCTTGAATTTGCTATGGTTGTTGATCAGAAAACATCATTGTAGCACCCACATCATCCTTGGAAAGGATGGCAGGAACATCATCGAATACACAAAGCAAAGATTGATCATCTCATTCAGCGACTGGCAAACGGAGAGAACATTGATGTCGACGACAACGCAGCAGATTCGGAAGTTTGAGACTGCGTCTTGAACTTCGAACGAGCCTCCTGTACAGTATAGTTTACTTCTGGACAGCTCCCGGTTGTTATTTTACCGTACGTTTATTTCTATGCACTGTGATTTATGTTACGCTACTGCTTGGCAAGTGGGAGTCCATATCCTTATGCATCGAAAGTATCACTACGCATACGGACTCGCGCCTACCTTGATATGTATACATCGCGTGATCTGGCCACCGTGAAATATAAAATTTAATAATAATAAAATCTACAAAGGTTCTCTCAACTCGGCGAGTCAACATGACGGAGTGCATGACACAAGAACAAGTGGATCAGGCCAGTATGAAGTCGTTTCTGGTCGTTGAATTGTTCCAACTCACTCCCTTATGATACACGTAGTTCTATCGGGAGGGGTGAGTGAGACTACGACGCGTCACTCCAGCGCCACTTTAACCTCCCAATCTGTGGTTGACAGTTACGTCTGCATTCCAAATTTCTTGTCACAAGAGCAGGTTTCACTCCTCCTTCAACGCTCGAAAGACCTTTTGGATGATTTCAGCTTAGAAGACCACCCACTTGTGAGTGTCTGATCATTTCAAGTTGCCACATCAAGAGAATGAAGTTGTTGCTGAACAGACGAAGTTCACTACATCGGATAAGAGCCACGTTGGCGATGACTATTTCCTTAACTCTGGTGATAAAATCCGTTATTTCCTGGAGGAAGAAGCCGTGAACGAGAATGGACAACTTACAAGGGATAAAACAAAGGTAGTGAACAAGATCGGGCATGGTGCATTACTACTCCCTCCCATTTGGGAGTTTTTTTCTTACAAGACTGAAATGCCGCAGCACTACACGTCCTTGATCCGGTCTTCCGGCAGGTGACCCTAGAGAATGACAAGCTGAGAGCCGTAGTGAGAGACCTCAGATTTCATCGCGATCCTGTCGGTGAGCGAGCTTTCGAATTGGGTTGCAAGGATCATGATTGCTCAATAAAACATGTTGTCGTCGCAGCCCTTCAATCGATGATCATCTTCAAGCAACCAGAGATTGGCGGTGCTGGTAATCAGTTTTGTATCTCGAGCACGTCATTAATCCTCACGAACAATTTACTTACTAGTTCCTGAACACACAGATTCGTGAGTCACTAGTCAATGAATCATGGTGTCAACTTACGTCACCGCACATTGGGTTACATCAAGAACGTTCCTTGTGGGTAGATACCTCCCTTAAGGTGTACCGTTGAACTCCGGTTATTCTGATGCCTATTTTAGTACACTTCGCCTCCCACCGCCCTCGGATTTTGGATACCGTTAGAAAGATGTACAACATCTAATGGAGCACTTTCGTTCCTACCAGGGTCACATCTGAACACATCAACCACGAAGCGCTTTATACGCATGCCTGGAGGTGGAACTGGATTTGAGGAAATCTGCCCTCCCCTTCTTCATCCGAACGGGAATTCTTCAGACATGACCAGTAATTTTATGATACAAACCTGCGAACCGGGTCAGTATGTTTTGCCCTACATGCCTGACCGTGCTTGATGGGGTTATCGCAGGGGACCTAGTGCTGATCCACGGCAATGTATTGCACAAATCCGAACGAAACACGAGTAGCATGACCCGTTATGCATACACATTCCATATGATTGATAGCCCACCTCACGCCCACTACGACGAGAAGAATTGGCTCCAGCCAACGCTATCGATGCCATTTGCGAGAATTCTCTGCCATTCTTACCAATGAAATTTGAATGATTTAAAGTATCTTGAGTAGTGGAATTGTGTTTCGGTAGATGTGTATGTCATTATACAGCCATTACCTCCACCCGACCACACTCTCGCACGCTCTCCGGTGTCAAGTTATAAAGCTCATCGATAAGTGCAGGCAGAAAGGTACCCGACCCCTGTACATCGGACCGCACTGCGGCACGTTCCCCTGCAATGGTAAGGGCCAAGATGCTTTTGAAAGTGTAAGCTTTTCAGTGCCTAAATAGTTCTTGAAACATACCCTCCGACCGCCCCTAACAACATGTCACCTTTCACGAGTTTCGCTACCCCATCTTCGTTCTTCGCTAACTCCCACGCTCCGGCACAGAAAGTAGCTATGCAAGTACCTGCCAGACACCCAGAACCAGTGATGTCACCCATTAGCCTGTGCCCATTTGTAAGTTTGACGACACTTGTTCCGTCCGAAATCCAATCGATGGCCCCAGTAAGAGCAACAACACATCCTGGTCATTTGCAAACATGGATACGCGCAAGACAGGGGATTCATGACAAACGCACGTTCTTTCCTTGCCAAGTCCCTGACAAATGCGGGGGGGTTAACAAATCCAACGCCAATGCTATCGACGCCCCTGGCTTGCACCTCGAGGAATAGGCCGGTAAAATGATAGACCTGAGCACGGATTGACAGACTATGAACCCTACCTCTTCTGAACCAGCGAGCGCGGCAAGCTCTCCGGCATTGCCTTTGATGACACTGGCTTGCCAAGTGTTTAGCAATTCGGCAGCGATCTTGCGACGAAACTCCGTGGCCCCTACACCGACCGGATCAAAAACCACCGGCTTCTTCGCGTCATTCGCGAACCGTCCCGCGGTTAGCATGCTCTCCTTGTCCTTGACAGTGCCAAAATTGACTAGCAATGCGCCAAGAATGCAACTCAAGTCATACATTTCCTCTGGTGCAGAAGCCATGATTGGGCTGGCACCCAGCGCTAGAGTGGCATTGGCAGATTGGTTTGCCACAACGATATTCGTGATCTGTAAGAAATGAGCCACGACACACGAGCGGGGTCGGCAGGCAGAATCACCTGATGAATAAGGGGTCTCATCTCTTTTATAACACGCAACAGATCAACAACGCCGTCTTTGATTGTATCTGGTGTATAGGATGTAGATTCATTGGTTAATTGTTTGGTTGCACTTGACCAAGAGCGATAAGCCACTTTGAGCTGTCTGGCAGATTTGGAAGGCTCGGGGGACGTTGCTATCTCCGAAACGACAGCCACCCCGTCTAATATATGGGCTGTAGTTGACACAGACCCATGCAGGGTTCTCAAGATGTTACTGGACTTGATGCCCCCTAGTAATCGCCGCATTAGGCTCAACATAACACCAGAGAAACGGACTGGGTTGCACCAATGACGACAGCTTTCACGGATGTACCATCTAGAGCTGTTAGTAGTTCCCCGACTGCCCGAACACCAAGGATACGACTTGTGAGTTGCTTTGTATTGGTTGCCCAAACCGCTCCAAGGCCAACGTAATCGACACCGTCTTCTACAGCCTTCTTGACATGATTCACGGTGTTGCAGGATACTCCAATAATTTTCTCCTGAGGAAGAAGGCTTCGAGCCACATGCACAGGCATATCTGTTTGTCCCAGGTGGACGCCGTCCGCATCCATAGCCAGGGCGATATCGATCCGGTCGTTGATGAGGAGGGGGACGCCATATTCTTCACATAAGCGCTTGCTCTCCTTGGCGATCTGCAGAAACTGCATTGAGGGAAACCCATACACATACGATTTACCGTTGAACATGTTGGGAGTAGTTCAGAACGTACTTCAGCTGTATCCGCTGTCTTCTCTCGAACTTGTACAACGGTTACTCCTCCTTCCAAAGCCTCGTTGAAAGATCAATTGAGGTTTCGCTGGAAATCAGGAGAGAAGTCACTTCTCTGAGAAAGTCACAGTACGCCTGTTTGGATCAAGACATAAGTTGAGTGAAGTCTTGATAGCATCAGTAAAGTACCTTTCCTTCGGGTAGTAGCTCACGCCCGGTGACCAAGTAGAGGGAATAATCAATAAGTTTCTTCATTTTCGAACAGTACTATCCCTTACCCCCAGTTCGGCACCTGCCCCCCGTTCGGCGGTCACAAATTACCACGGACTGTCACAGTCGGGTCCAGGCACCGACTGCTGACACCATCACAGAGCTCCAACTACCGTTGCTGAAGACGTGTTGGTTAGTCTACAAGTACTACAATAATGCATGTATGTACTTTAACTAATTAATGGGCATAACCTCCAATCATATCTCGTGGATAAATCCCTCACCTGATTGGCTTTTGCAGCCGCGCTGAGTCCCATCACGGAGTTGTTGGACAGCAAGCACCATTCGGACCTCGTACTCCGGATCCTGGGCAGAAGCTCGCTTTCGACGGCCTGCCATCGCCAGCAATGCGTCCTTGAAGAACGATCCCTCGTTCAGCGGGCACGATTGAAACTCCGATTCGGCAGGACAGCACGTGACAATTTGCGTAACCTGGGCCTCATCCCACAAAACTGCACGATCTCAAGAAGTATGTACTGCGCTGTTCAACTTCGGAGACACAGGTGTATTGTAAACAATCAAAATGGTAATGTAAAAATACTGAGAATGTTGTGTTGTTGTGGAGTGCCGAACTGGGGGTAAGGGATAGTACTCTGGAGCGGTTCCACGATGAGGGTATATAGTGTATATACTACGCCGGGTTTGAAGTCCTTGGGTCCCGGTGTATATATAACGATAAAATTGAATAACTGATGAGCATCCGATGACGTAATTAACCAGACGTGGAGTGAATGCTTAGTAGTTCTTCAAGTATTGCAAAATAAACTATGTCCAAGTTGTTGTCATTTCCGTCCAAGCGCTGGTTTTCTACAGGAACAAAGCATCATGTCTTTCTCCGTGATGCTAAGATAGCAACACAGGTGGCGGAGGCGTTTGTTCCGGCTGGGACGAAAGATAAGGTCATCGTTGAAGTATTTCCAGGTATGACGAGTTTTCCGCGCCCACCAGTGCGTAGGACTGACAATGATTACTGTAGGGCCTGGAATATTGACGCGCGCCTTGTTGCAGCTGCCGAGGGAACGGATACGCAAGATTATTGTTCTCGAGAATGCTGAATGTTTTCTTGATAGCCTTCGGGTATGTCGATCCTTGAGCATTTATGCGGTACATTGAACACATTCAGCCACTCCAAATGACTGATCCTCGTGTGCGAGTCCTCCCTTGGGATGGGTATGCGTGGAGTACCTATCGCAATCTGGAAGCTGAAGGCCATCTATGGGACGTTGAAGCGTCCACTTGGCAAGAACGTACGTTCTCTTTCCTCAAAGAAGCACATCATTGCGATAAACCTGTTACCTACAGCTGATCCTCCCCTGCGCTTTATTGCACATCTCCCAACCTCCATCTATGGCGAGCAGCTTATCGCACAGTTACTGCGCTTAATACCTGACCGGGGCTGGCTGTTCCGCTATGGCAGAATTCCCATGAGCTATATAATGCATGATTTTGTGTGGGAGGTATGCCTACGTTGCTTTGCATTTGTCCTTCTGACGGGTTCTCGCAGCGTATATCAGCAAATACTAGCAACGTCGATAAGCTGAGAAATCGGTGCAAGTTATCTGTAATAGCTGAAGCTGTTGCCTCGTTTCACGAGGTCGTCCCTTCGAGTATCCTGCAGCCGTACGAAGAACACTTTTGGCCGCCGAGTATTGCCACCGCCGAAGGTCGTTCCAAGAAAAACCGACAAAACAGAAACATGGTAGCCATCACCATAGACCCCTTGTCAGAACAGGTTGCATTCCCAATTCTGGTAAGCTGGGATAACTCACCCATTTGATAGATTATCAGAAAAGGACTTCTTGACAAGTGGGATTTCTGCTTGCGCAAACTATTTGTCCTCAAATCAAATCCGCTCAACCGTGCTATCTCGTATGTCGGCGCAGCGTGTCTGGTCTTGAATCACTCATTTGTTGCTAGTCATCTAGCCCCGGGTGCGTCAACCTTGTTGACTGTGCTGGCAGATGGTTCCCTTTCTGGCCATCGTTCAATTGATACTTCTAAACCTGTGCGTGAGATGGATGTACAAGATTGGGCAGTGCTCGTCCAAGCGTTTCATTCATGGCCATTTGCACCTGATGTTAGTCCACAGTTACAGTGCTCACTTTACATGCTAATATTTTTGACAATTCAGGATCTGCTTATAACAGATTCATTCTCTCGTGAGGATAGACTTTAAACCTTGATTCGGGTTGTCAACTTGCAGTCATTACTCTTGAACTACTTGTCAAATTACTTGTTCATGGTTTTGTGCAATCATATTGCTAAGGTTTCTGCTTCAGGCAATTCATTTTCAAGGTCTATAGGTGTAACTTAGTCTTAGGCCTTGGCCCTGGCTCTAGTCCTGTCTTGGTTCATAGCTATGGTTTCAGCATGCACTGATCCAGAGTGAGAGCCTGTTTTAGCTCTACTGGGATTGTGTGGAACTGAATGAGCCCTTAGCACCTCGTGTATACTGGCTATTTCCACAAAAGGCTAATATGCAGCTTTGGTTTAGAGCCATTAAATTGTTGTATTACAGTATGCAAATTACAACCTATATAATGAGCTCACATTTATTTGACATTGATTATTTTTTAAAGGGCCCAGGCTTTTGTTATATTCTGCCATGCTTGAGTTCATACTTATCCTGCCATGCCTGAGCTCATACTCATTCTCCAGTCATGGTGTTATCTCACCACCTATGCAACTCCCAGTGTAACTCTGTTTTCATTTCACTTCATTTCCATTTCACCTCTATTTAATATAGCTCTCTACTTTTTAGTTTCCTCTGAACCTGTGTTCTACTCAGAAGCATAGATCTATGTCAAGATCAGGCCAACTCCAGTCAACTTTAGGTCTAGCTGTCATATCCTGAAACTTCTTAATCCAACTTTGCATCCAACTCCATATTTCTTTGACATATTTCACTACATATGCAAATTTCTAGTGTAACTCTGTCTTCTCTTTGCTTCATCTCTATTTCTCTTTATTTAATATGGTAGTGCTTCTCATTTCCATCTGATCTTATATCTTATTTGACATTCTGTCCCTCTTTACTTAATTCTGTACCTGACTGATTTAGCTGACAGTTTCAAGTTATTAATGGTGTTTGTTCTTTAGCATATAAACTTGACAATAGTTACACTGACCAACAAAACTGTTGCAATAACTAACCTTGATGCAGTGCACGAAGTGCACTGCAAGCACCTGTGGAGGTTTCACTTAGGTTTAGTCACACAAAATATAGTACTTACTTGTGGCTACAACATACCTCCCAGGTTCATGTGACCTCACTCTGATGGTTGTGGAGATATTGCCAATTTAAGTCAGCTATGTCATTGCAACAGTTTTGTTGCTGGTATAAAGGTTATCATAATCTAGTATGAAGTGTATCCTCCTTTGGCTTTGATGACCTCCTGAACCCTTCTGGGCATGCTCTCAAT
>JBBPJJ010000152.1:3748-27199 GCA_038088635.1 Veloboletus limbatus
CTCTTAACTTCCCTACAGTGATACCCGCCAAGGAGTCAGGTCTTCAAGCCGATCGTGGATAGGCTTGGCTATCTGAGCCCGTAAACATTTCACAGCTCAGAACAAAAGCCATCGGGTAGGCGGCTGTGGCTGGGGATGAAGGGTACATGATTGTTATGTGTCGCGAGCGCGCAGTGAGTTAACCCCAGAGAAGTGTCATGATGCACCTAGGGACATGTTCAAGATTTACATGGCCATTAAAGACGCATTAAACAATACTTCGCGCTTGTTCAGAACAGCTGCTATAAACGTAGGTCAACTACTTGGAAACAGATTCGCTGACAAAGGCTAAACTTTGCTAGGCAGTGAGATATGGGAGCCAGAATGAGATAATTTCGTCAAAGGTTACGAAAACTCAACTTTCGCTACCCTGGTCGGTACAATGTGCGTATGCTGAACTTTTGATTGTTATCCGATACTCCATTTCATTAATCTTGAAAAGGACGGATCGTGTAACTGGGCCACTAAATATTACAACCTTGACAAAGCCAGGATTCAGGATATTGTATACTTTCCTGCTGGCCAATAAATGAATATGGCACAGGACGAAGGCCGGCCGCATTTTTCAGAGATAAACTTGAAATTGTATCCGTATATTTTCTTGGCTGGGAATGTAGTTGAGACGGCCTGGCACAGCTCGAGGAGCGATATAAGGGAAACTTTTCTCTGATAGACGTTTTCTCGGTGCATCAATCCGGCTACGGATATGCTCGCTTCATGATCATGGTCGCGCTCGACAACATGAGCACCGAGGGTGATGTTGAAAGGATTAGCAAGTTCTTTGAGGGGTGCCAGTGTTTGTCACACCTGACACCTCGACTTCAAAGTCGGTTTTCAACGCCGATGTGGGTGAACCGAGATTAAATTGTGAATTTAGCGTTCGACGACGGACCTTTCTGAATGCCTTGGAAGTGCAATGCGAAGCTATAGATGCTAGCACTAGTGACAGTACCGAGGAACGTATGATATGGAGTTGTTCATTCTGCATTACATAATACACCTCCGGAGTATGTATTACCCGTCTCTTCCTCGACGTTGAGTTCGGTGCTTGCGACGACAACGACGACGAAACACATCCTCATCTGGATTTTTCCAAAACCACAGGGTGATGACTTACTGACCACAGGAGTATACCTCTGTGACGATACAATGCCACCCTTTGATCCAGTTCGAGACGCAGCCCTGAACTCGCCGGTGTCCCAGTCAAAGTCCCTCCCAGCGCATACCCACGACGCAGACTTGGACAGGTATGAAAGACACTCTTTCGAGGTCCCTTCCCCCTCGTCGTCACGGCCATCCTCCGCACGTGCAACGAACAGCCCGACTGTGGGTCGTCGGGCTACCGATCTAGCAGTCCTGCTCAACTCGGAGCCACAGGAGCCACGCACACCGGGATCTGCGCGGCCATCGAGCTTGTCACATCTGTTACTGGGAACCGACACCCAATCGCCTGTATCGTCGCTGCCTTCCCAGACGGCATCGAATGGGGAAATGGACAGGCTAGTTGGTACGCCATCTCTGCGGCGTCGGAGCAATCTCCCGGTCCTCGACATCCCGCCAACAGACGCATCATCAGAGGATGGACAGTCGCTGCATATCTCACGTTATCCTCCACCTCCTTCATCTCGTTCATCATTTCAGGTCGAATCCGTACCTTCCTCTGCCCTGCGTGTGTCTCCTCCTTCCCTTCCCTCGTCTTCCGCTGACCCCCCACCATTGCAGCGTTTACTTCCATTCCAACAATGCCACCACCACTTTCTACGATTCCATACAACCCACGCAACCGCAAAACACCTGCAGGCTCCGTTCTTGTCCCGATGACACCACACGAAATGGAGATGTATCGACACTACCGCGGTGTCGGCACACAGCTTCTTCTCTCCAAGCGTAAACGAGAACGTAGTAGATCTCCGGACAGCACTCCCCATGTAAAACGACATGCAAGTGATGTGGGAAAGGTGATCGATCATTGTCAGTCTCTTATGCAGTTCGTCTGATGCATCTCTGACCCGTCTGTACTGTTTCTTTGCGCAGACAACATGCGCCCTGAAGTAGGCGTCAAGCAACGCATGGAATCTCCGATAATAGGCCTCAAATATTTTAATAATTGGGTAAAATCTGTATTGATCACGCGCTTTGCCCACCCAGCCCTCGCTTCTCAATCCTCCGGACAGGGTAGAGGATGTGGCAAGGTCCTTGATCTCGGTTGCGGCAAGGGTGGTGACCTTACCAAATGGTCAAAAGCTCGAGTTAAGGAGCTGGTCTGCGCCGGTGAGTGGTTACCAGTTCCTCTCGTTGATCGTTTATGACACGCTAATCTCTGTAGATATTGCTGATGTTTCCGTCACTCAAGCCCGTGAGAGATGGCAGATGATGCCTCAGCCTCGTTTGGATGCTGCGTTCGCCGCAATTGACTGTTATACCGAACCTCTCTCCAAAGCTTTCCCGCCGGAGCGACTCGCGCAGCCTTTCGATGTTGTCTCGATGCAGTTTTGTATGCACTATGCTTTCGAGACATCTCAAAAAGCGCGGTGTATGCTCCGTAATGTGAGTCAGTATCTCCGCAACGGTGGAGTATTTCTCGGTACTATTCCTAATGCCGATCAACTATTGTATGCACTGTTCTTGTTCAACTGAAAAAAGGATAACACCACCTTCAGGGAACGGCTGGACGCACTGCCACCCTCTGCAACTGACCTTTCCTTTGGTAATGCGGTATACAAGATCCAATTTGAAGACCGGCAATCCCGCCCACTATTTGGTCATCGTTATTTCTTTTTCCTCAAGGATGCTGTTGAGGATGTTCCAGAGTACATTGTGGACTGGGACAACTTCGTTGGGTGGGTTTCCTGCGTCTGTTTATTCACCAAGCCACCTGTCTTCGTAATCCTGGGTCATCGCCCATACTGCTGCCAACAATTCCGGGGGTTACGATCTCCGCAGCTTCTGGTTTGCGTTGTTCATCCCCCTTAAATCATTTGGATAATATAGAGAAGGCTTCGGTTGTCTAATTCAACATATCCAACCTCTCAATAACGGCTGGTTTTCTTACAATGCATCACAGGTTGGCCGCGGAATACTCGCTTCACCCGATCTACAAAGAGGAATTCCACCAAATTTTTGCAGAGCACTCCGAACAAGAGGAGTTCAAAGAACTTATGGTGCGCATGAAGGTTGTGGATGCAAATGGCGAGAGCGCGATGGACGAGGATCAGTGGGAAGCCGCTAGTGAGCCGTTTCACCCGTGTTTCTGTTGACGGTTCTATTACTGATGTGTGTCAGACATTTATATTGGGTTCGCATTTGAAAAGCGGTGAGGCCACTGTCTCGGATGGTATTTCGATACGTTTCGGATGATTCTCTGGTCTGATATCGTTTAGCATGTAATATGGAATAGGATAGAGCTTGTAACAATTTCGAACATTCAAGGCAGACCGACTCAGTCTCGTCCGAACAACAGTACATCCCGTAAGATTACAGCTGAGATGAGGATGTCATTCAGTGACGAAGATAAAAGAAAAAGAAGCGAAAGAGGGTAAACAGGGTGACGGTGTGCAAAGCTCATTCCTGACCAAATCCAACAGTCTCCCTGTGAAATCGGGCCCGTCAATGACCTAATCAAGTTTCTAATGAGGAATGAACTTACTCTACAGCAAGCGTAAGCTTTTGCTCCAAGCTCGCATAATCCTTATATGGTGGCAAATCGATCCGATTGAAGCAAGTATGACTCTTTGGTAACTGTGACGGATCGCCCGATTTCTCGATTGTGAAACGCCTCGGACCATCCGAGCCTTGAAGATCCTTGAAGCCGTTGACAGGAATACGCGATGTGCCCGTGGCAAATTGTAGCAGTCGGGATTTGCGTTCCGGTGGCCAACTACGAATACACTTCCAAAACCACTGGATTACTTCATCATTCACCTCGTAACCTCGGTAATCGGTATGCTTGGTCCAATCATCGCTATAACACGGTGAGCTTCGTAGCAACGCCGCAACGCGAACAGAAAACTTACACGTCAATCTCAGACATTCCACCAATGAGTAATTCGAGCTCTCGTTCGTCAAAGACAGTGATTAGTTCTTGTGGGATTAACTCGCTGAAACCCGACATAAACGCTTCGAACTGATCCTTGATGCGTTTCGAGATACGATATTCCACCACGGCATCGACATAATCTTTCTTGTTCTCCTCGGTCACAGGAACGTCGGCACCTCCAGGCTTCAGCTCAATCGTTACGAGCTCTCCAAATCGTTCCTCGGTTGTAGTGAAAGTCTCATCAATAACATCCGTTATGTCATTCTCGCTGCGTCTGTGATAAGTATCCAAGAGCACATAATATACGGGAAACTTACAGCATCCACGTGAGACCGCGATGAAGATCTGCATCGACAGACTCCAGATCGGATAGTGTGACCTTCTTCCTCAAAATCATCTTGTAGAAGCTGACGATGAAGTATGCGTCAAGGAAGCGTCGGTGAAATATACCAAGCCCAAGACAACGTCCGATGAACTTGAAGTAATTCAAATGTTCAGGGTTTACACCTGATGCGGGATTGATTTGGAGAGTGTAGTTATCGTGCGCGGAGTATTCAAACAGGCAATAAAACGGATTGAACATCTCATGCGAAAGAAGGAAAAAGAATTCTCTAATACAGAGTCAGCTTGCTATCCATTATCCATGTTCATCAACGTACCTGGAAAGGCCACCGTAGTCCAAACCATCCTCGCCATCGAATTTGATCATCAAACGCTTCTTTAAATCATTGGGCGTCTGCCTCATTATCTCCGCGTAACTATCCTCAAAGATGTGGTTTCGCCTGACTTTGATCTGGCAATTGCCTGGTTGTGCACGCATGGCAGGCTGGCTGCGGAAATAGATGAGTTTCCTCCGGAAATCGCGTTTGTACTGTGGTACATTTGCGTCCAACGTAGATGGAAGACGGGGATCGTCCCACGTCGTGGTCTTGGTATTGTGATCAACAAAGTACACACGTGCAGTTGAGGTGAGACGCATCTCCCATCCAGAAGGTAAAGGTCCAAGCTGAGAAATAGCTTGTGGCTGGAGGGCAGTATTCTGGCCATTAGGTCCCATGACACGAATAATTGTCTGGCGACGAGGGTCGACCCAGGTAGTTGTGCGAGTGTTGTGGTCAACATAGTATGGGCGCCCCTCAGGAGTGTACCTTTCCTCCCATCCAGCTGGAAGGCTGCCAGTGCCAGCAGTAGTGATGTTATTGCTGGCAGCGAGGGCAGCTGACGAAGTGTTGTTTGAATTGGGTTGAGGAGTAGTGGAGCCCGCACGGTGGACATTCGCCTGCGCATTAGTGCGACCAACATCAACCATGTCATCTGCCAAAACGCGACGAGAATGTTGGTCTCTGGCTGCATTCGTCTCACTGTCCTGATTATTGGTATTCACCGATTGATCTGGGGACGGGCGGTTCCAAGTTGTAGTTCGTGTGTTGTGATCCACGTAATAGGTTCGGCCAAGAGGATCGATACGGCGCTCCCAGCCAGGAGGCAGTGGTCCAAACTGGTCGACGTTGGGGTTGAAATTCCTTTGTTGATTGGTTCCCCCAGAGGTTGTCGCCGCAATTGGAGGGTTGGCCTGCTGAGTAGCCGCAAGTGCCCCTGCACCACCCGAGCTAACAGGACGATTGGCTTGAGAAGGCGACTGATCCTGGTCGGTGATACCAGATGAAGAAGATGATACATGGGGCGTCGACACAGGCATTAGCGGTGTCGCGGCCTCGGCTGCGTGCGCACTAGACGTTCTAGACAATGCATTCCCAGAGGCAACGTTGGGCGAGAGAGAGATGCTGGACTCATTCATGCCCATGTCGGCTAGCGCCGTGGTAACACCCTGTACCTGAGAGGGTCCAGGGTTGGAGATGGGCTGATTGACATTAGTCGACAAGTATATGATGAGTTTGCCGTGCACCACAAGATTATCGTTGGATTTTTTCAGATCCAGAGTCAGCATTTCTGGAGAAAATCGTGTTCATCGGACAAGCAGAACAATGTTCAGCTGGCGGGCGCTCACCATGCCCACCCAGTTCAAGATCGAGAACATCGCTGACTCTAACATTGACAACTCCAAGAAAACCTTGGTCGCGTCTCTTGAATTTGCGCTGGTCAAATATCTGGACAGCTACAACGGAGGAATCTTTGACAGTGCTGCGGATATGAGATATGAGAGATGTGAAATCGGAGAGCCCTCCGCCGAAAGGAGAAGTTTATCACTCACATGTCAAAGCTTTCGTTCCAGTACGGGTTGAGGGTCTTCTTTATGACGCTAGTTGTATGCGTCTGCTCTGCGTCAACGGTGATGACCGCAAAGGGGTCAGGGAGACGAAAGACGTCCCGCTTCGATAATCCGTCTGCAGCAACAACTATTGCGCCGTTCTTACATGAATTACTTTGATGCTAGGATGAGCCATGAGACGTACCCGTTACTCTGATTTTCTTCCTGCTGCTAGGGTGTGAGCGCTGGGGCAAGAAAAAAGAATGGCAGACACTGACGGGACGGTCGACATCGGAGCGAGGAGAGAACGACGCGAGTCGAATGGGCGCCTCAATTCCTGATATTCTGATCCTGCTCGACGTTGATAAGGACGACGACGACGACGACAACGACAATAGCAAGCCGAGCCGGGCGCCGAGTCTCCCATTTTCAGACACCGCCGCAGCCCTGCTTACTCGGCACATTCGGCACCGACCAGGAAAAATAAAATAAATAATAATGATAACGGGACCCAAGTCAGCCAGCCGAATCTCGGTTTGGTCAACCATGCCAAAAGAAACCCGTATGCCTTGCATAGGAACGGTGGAAATATCCTGCTGGTTATACCAGTGCGATTATCATGGTTGGCCGACCACCGGTTACTACAGATCTGACCGCTCAACCCCGGGTAGAAGAGCTTGTCCTGCTCTCCAGTGATACACATGCTCATGCAGGGTGAGTTGAAGTAAATCTTTTCCGTCGGAAAGACTCACGTCCTGAATCTGACTTTACTTGTCGATTAAACATCATAATCTATCGAATGACTGAGGATAAGACCAGGGTAGATAGCAGCGTTGTCCTTGGACCTGGGCAGTACTCCAGTCATAGATCGGAGTGAATAACAACACTGAGTACCGCTTCTCCCGAAAAGGATGCTACATTTAGGTCAAGCAGGGCCAAGTACTTTATGTATCAATGCCACAGCCATTTGTGTTTCTAGTACCCGCTCAATGAAAATAGCTGCACGTATTCCTTGCACTAGCCTTCATACCGCCGTAGATAACACTCAAGGTTCAGAATGTCAACGACAGACTCACCGTTGCACATTGTGAGTGTAGTAGTCAACGGAATCGTATCTATGCTCAAGTAGATGTTGCAGGCACACCAACATGCAGCAAATGCCGAAGATTTCCTGAACGAAGGATTGTTAATTCCTGCTGCAGAAGAGCATGCAAAAGCTGCGAAAGCCTTCTTGCAGTGTGAAGAGAAGTCAAACGATAACAATGTACTTTCCTCACTTCGTCATCGCATGTCCTGTCTCTCAGCGCTGACCTTTTGATCTCAGACGAAACGTACACTCCGTATGCTTTACAACGAACACATCAAAGTTGGAAGAGATCTTGAGCGGAAGATCGCCAAGCTACGGGAAGAGAACAGAGATCCGACGCTCCCCCAAAAGGTCGCACAAGTGCGTGCCGAACACAGCTCCTCGGCCTCTAGTACTGGATCTCGTCCTTCTCAACTTGCTCCGTCTCCTCCACTTCCTCAAAGTGCTTCCCTACGACTCATGGATTCACAGAACAATGTTGATGAATCGTTTATGGTACTTGGGCAACGGGTACGTAATACCTTTCTGGACCATTGATCCCACCAGGTTGATCTTTCAATTTCATGTCGGTGTCGAGAAAAGTCTGACCCAGGGGATGCTTTTAACAACTTCTGGCGAATCATGGAAGGAATGCTGGACAACCTTTCTCAGCCTGTTGCTTTTACCACAGCTCCCCTCGGAATGGAACCGGGTTTTTCGGGAAAGCGAGGGTTGCAGCGTGACGGCAGCTCAGGAAGTGAGACTGAGCGTGAAGAACCATTTGTTTCCATGTTCTCGCGGAAACTCGGACTTGATGGCAAGCCAAAATCGAGTACGCTGCTTTCTAGTATCCGTAATCACACTTATGCTATTGGCACAGAACAAAATATTGTTTACGAAGGAACTGACGAAGTATTGGCAGACGAAGGTGGGTCTTTCTGTGAATGAACCCACCCAGATATCAACCCACTCTGTCTCGCTGGATGATAGGCGACGACTTGTCGGAATCATTCTGCCTGATCCCGTTCGAACCGGAGCCGGCAACGTTGGTGCTAATGAAAGAAAATGTTTCGCTCAAGCAAGAGGTAGAAGAAATGCAAAGACGACTCACTGAAGCAGAGCGTGTACTACAATTACGCAAAGATCAAGATCAATTATTGCGGGATAGCATAGTGATGGCGCGGCATCAGGTGAGACTGATATTTTCGCTTCACTTGTTGTATTATATTCACTTGGTGAATCCGTGTCGTAGGCACAAAGGGCCATGGGAGCTTCTCTTGTCTTACAGCGACCAGGTGGACAACAGCCGGCGGTGGATCTTGGCGCTCTTAATATCAATATCCCATCCGTTCCTGCTCCCATAGCAGCACTCAATGTGGGACGTGACCGCGAGACACAGCTCTTGCGCCGGATCAGGGACCTCGAGGAAGAGCTTCGAGTTGTTCGTGTAGAAAATGACAAACAGGTTGGCTACGATCACGACAAATATCGTCGTTATCTAATATCCGAATGTCACGCAGAAAGTTATGATTGCACGATTCCGTGAACGGTGGGAGAAACTGAAAGAGTCAGCGAAGCGAAAGAAAGATGCCAAGGCTGCCGCAGGGACCGCGAAGACTGGCATCCGAGAACGCATCGAGGAAGAACCTGAAGCTGAGCAAGAGTTGGATGAAGGGGGTCACACCTAGTTCATTTATATATCTTTCTGGGACCAGTGCTTTCTTAAAATCTGTTCAAGCCATATTGTCGATGTATCATTAGCTGTGTGTACCAACTAATGAACATCCCCGTCTGGATGTAAGTATGTACAAGAACATCCGAACATCCATGAGCGCCGCGTCCTTGCTACGACAGACATGCCTGTCTAGGAACAAGACATGTACTTACCGTTCCCTGCGTGGCTGGGTACCCGGCCGAAGATCTCGGACCCAGAAAGACAACGAGAATGAGAAATTGATGTAGGTCGGTACCGTATCATCCACGTGAACACCGACATAAATTTCTGTGACGTTCATGGGATGACATTCCACGTTCAAAAAGACACCGACGTTACCACGTTCCTAGACGCTGGTCCGTGGGATATATGAATCACAGCTTGAGCCGCTCGAATCAATGAGGGAAAATCCGCATACCAGACTGTAGTGCTTGAACAGAAAATATAAAGAAAAGTGACAGGTTTGAGAGAGCACCGGTGGGGCTCGGAGAGCGCAGAATCAGCAAAACAGGGTGTAGTCGATGATACGGAGGGATGAGACCAAGGAATTGAATTCAGCGGTTGCATATTCCTCGCCTCTACCGTCTTTTAAACCCCTGGGTACGCTCTCCGACACCACTAAGTCAGCGCTTTTACTTCCGGAGTGAACACGAAAGAGTGCAATCGATATGTCCACGTCATCTGCGGTGCTTGCATTGAATTTGCGGATGCGTTGCGATCCACGTAGTATGATAGGGGATGGTTGATCTCCTCCGTTATTATGCGTAACAATTGGAAGTTGCACTGTGCTCGATATAGCCTCGTTGTCGTGGGCCAAGGCTTCAAAGTGGAATCTGTTAGCAGGGCAGTCACTAGGTCTGGGACACAACAAGAGGACGACGGGATCACTTTACTGCTTCCACATCATTTTGCTCTGGGACGCGCTGTAATATTTCGACGATGATAGCAACATCGGAATCATGATGCAAAAAAACCTCCTGATTATCCGGAATTTGTCGAATGTCTCTGTCAAGGGCAATACGGAACCGAGCCTCACGATAAAATGTCAAAGACGTACGATGCATCTATGAAGTTTTCTGGGATATCAGCTACAATGGCACCGCCGAATAGTTCTTTCAGATGACCCATCATGTACTACTAGTAGGCCTGACTCGGAGGGACTTCAGAATCAAGGGGGTATGCATCACGTGACTTGCGCGTGGGTGGGTACCATCATTCATGTCAGAGACGCTACGACCAGTCTACAATGCAGCCTCCTGCCGACTCCCATGGAAATGCTCGCTCAGGCCTACCTGTTCCATCTACCATTAAAAAGGCTCCTGCGTCATCATCCGTGCGTATGAGCCTCGCTGGACGTGCACCATATCTACCTCCTTCTAGTGGTGGCCCTGGATCAAATCCCCGACAATCCGTATATAGATCTCAGAACGTCAACCCGCTCTTGCAGAGTACAACAAAGCCAAGCTATGGCCGGACTCCCCTCAATACGTGAGCCTTACATTCATCTTCAGGTCTGTGGCTTTTGATCGGTGATCGCACAACTCATCAAGTTCTACGCGTCGTGGGTCAATGTGGGGAGGCGGTGGCGCTCTTCCTGCACCATCGGGCAGCCAAGTACCCAAGGATCCTCGCCCAATCCGCGAGCGTTCATACCAAGCTAAGATGCGTCAAGATATATTTTCCTGGCTCCAGAATACAGAATACGAAATTTCTATGCAAACTCTAACAAGTATAACTGGAAAGGACTTTCGCGCAATGTTCCAGCATCTCGTTAGTATGATCGACCCATCATACCCATTTGATCCCAAGATGCGTTTCGAGGACGAGTTTCAGCCGGCTTTGAAAGCCCTCAAATACCCGTTTGCATCTCAGATCGACAGTAAATGGTTAGCTGCTCCTGGTAGCATGCATTCATGGCCCGCATTGCTTGCTGTATTGCATTGGTTGGTAGAAATGGGAAAGGTCAGCCGTGTTCAGCCATGAGGGTACATGCCCCTAATCATGTTTCAGGCCCGAGTACATTATCTGGAAACAGACGACCCGACTCTACAAGTAGTAGATAGGGTACCAGAAGAATTTCACGATCCAATACATCACCAAGCTCTGGCTTTCGACTATTTTGCGGAGGCATACATCACTTTTTTTCACGGTGCAGATGTCTTTGAGGATCAAGACAAAGCTCTGGAAGCACGCTATGGTGGGTTTATGTTTACATTCCTTCAATAAAGTCTTACCTTTCTTCAAGCAAAAAAAAATGAAAAAGTGGTAAATGATCTCGAAGAGCAAAAGGAGCGACTCTCCCGAACTAAAACCGAGCTTGAACAACTTAGATCGTCTCCCGTGGGTTAAATGAGTTTACAGCGACTTTATTTCTCAATCCTCTCCAGGGACCTCTCGAGAAGCTGCAAAAAAACCACGGATTTCTTGTCAGCGACAGAGCCAAGTTCCATGATGTTCTCCAGCGTTTTGAATTGCGGAAGAAGCATCTGATTGACACAATTGCGCACGAGAAGGCTGAACTCACCATCCGAAGTAAGTCATACATCTTGCGCCCTGGTCACTTTTCTTTTCCTGACAAAAATCCCAGCTTCAAATTTGGAGCAGCTTAAGAGCGAACATGCGAAACTGGCTGATGTAGTAAAAGTACAGAACCTGACACCTGAAGAAATCATCCGCATGAATACCGATCATGAAACACTCGCCCGGAATATCGAGGATCTCAAGCATAGAATTGCCGAAGCCCAGAAGGCTGTCATGTCATTGGAGGTGGTGATGACAAATCGAGGAGCAGCTGCGGAAGAGGCTCTCGATCTGTATACTAATCTCCTTTCCTCGCTCGGGTTATTCCCGCCGATTCCACCACCTTTCCAAGAAATCGACCTTACGCTACAACTCAACATCGCGATATCTAATCCTCAGCAGTTCCTCACAGGCTCTGACATTCGGAAGGTGATCAAACCGACTCTCAGTACGGTGGCAGAGACAAAAAGGACTGAGCGTGCTAACGTGGAGAGTGAACGGATCAAGGTGGACAACGAACTCGATCAATTGACTCTGGAATGTGAAAACGTGGATGAGGAAGTCCAAGAGATCGAAAAGAAGGTAGTGGTATTGAATGAACAAGCTGACAACCTTCGAGATGTAAGTGACTTGCTCCGTCATTTTCCGGTCATGGCCAAACATTGTGGCAGGTGGCTCAGCAAGAATCTATGGTAAGCAATGCCGAAGCCACACGTCTGGAGAGGGAACTCGCGCACGCACGCACGGCAGCATTATCGAGTGGGATGGGTGTGAAGTCGCGACTTCAGGCCCTGCAATTTGAGTCAGTGTCACATACAAATTCCATTTCCTCCGTTGTTCATGTCAAAACTCGCAGCTACCGAGAGCAACTCGCCAAGGCCGCACGTCTTAAAGATGATACTATTCGGGCCATTGCCAAGAATAGCAATGAGATCGGATTGTTCAAGGAAGAGGTTTCTGCGCAACTCAGGCATCTCAGGAACTTTGTAGAGGAAGCATGATGCCGCTTCTGTAAGCACCGGACTGTTGTCACTTGATGTTTTTGGTTTCTGATTGCCCAGCATGGCGTTAGGATCGGTGATCTCTGTGCATTGTCTCGTTACAAGATAAACCGAATATTTTCACACCAGCGGTGTGCAATAATACACCGAGGGAGTCGTTGCAATCGGAACCATGCGAACCATGCAAGCGTTATTCTCTCGTTGCCTTGTTTATCATGCTCTATCATGATGCTGTTTCATCCGTTAGTGGATCATTGGTCCAGTGGGAGGCAAGTAATTCGTCAGCAAATGCGTCCGGCGGTATTGTGGCATGCGCTGGTGCAGGGAATGTCACTTGATCCGGGTTGGTTAGCGGTTGCACGAAAGATTGGAATGAAGTGTGGGTCAGAGTCCCAGTCTGAGCAACCTGGCCATTCTGCGAATTCAGAGGGCTAAGGACAAGTAGGTGTATGTGACAGGTGCGCAACAGCATCATGGTTTATCACTGATCGGCGCTGAACCCGTTGACAAACTGTGAGTACAGCCAAAGTTGGAGGTAGACTCATGAGACACAACGAACAAAGGCTGCTACTCACACTGACATTGTTCTCATCCATTCAACACGCAAGGCGACAATGAGTCCTGTCATAAGCAGTCACAAACGCGGTGCTGAATTCGATAGCCGAGAAGGAAGCGCAGAAAGTGCGCTGGCTTCACTGTCAACTCGGCTGGTGGCAGTGCCACTGGTTCTTGCCAACTGCGGTAGCCGACTTGCCGGAGTATCTGCAAATGATACTTTCATCTATCATCCAGACGCTATTTATTTTCCTGAGAATTTGTGCAAGCACTACACGGAAACTGTGTCGGGTGTGACAGTGGCACTCGGGTCTGGATGTGAGTATCGTACCAAATCCTGCGACCGGTGGCAATTCACCATATGTGATAAGACTGCCGCAGCGCACTAATGATGATATGGTAGTGGCCGACTGACATTCTGTTGATCACGACATCTGCCTTTGAAGACATTGCCCACACTTCAGTAGGTTTCCATGCTGTTGGTACTCTTGAGGCTATTTCTCAGACTGCTACCAACAGCCGGTGTCATTGGCGTGTCCTTGATACTCAAATTTCAACCAGTACAAGTCACCTAGGTTTCTCATCTCTCACCAATTACCAATGACGTTTTTACCCGCAAGCTCCCAGGAATCCATGCTGGTGGTGTGGAGTCCACTTCAGTCCCCTGGGAACACCATGCATATACGTATGACTCGGTTTACCACTCATCTGGTGTCATAGTGTTATTTACAGTTTTACTTCTCACGTAGTCCTGCTCAGGGTACTAGATTAGGCTCTTCTGAACGCTACCGGAACCGGCACGCGCCAGCGGTCCCATCGTGCTCTCCTGTGGATAAATTTTGTGGTATCATTCAGAGACCATACTGCGCATCTTCCCATTCGCGGGCACGCAATCTGCCAATCCAAACACCTGAAAGCCCCGACAAAAAAAGGATGATGGAGACCGGCTCCCGATGTCTCGACAAGTGCTGTGCCATAACCAGGTGTTGTAGCTGTGCAGTTCCCGTCTTCGAACTTCGGGTCACTCGGAGCGGACCAGTGCCAATGTGAACACTCGTTGCTGCTTTACCACGGATCCCCGCGATCTGCCTCCTTCCCTATATAGTCTGGGTGAACGTCTGGTGGGTTGATAAAAGCTGGGTAGGTAGCAGGAGGTGCATCTCCTCGATCCCAATCTCTCGACGCCCGCCGGGTAGTCTTCTCACTACGACTTTTGTTACATTATCATGTCGCGACCTGCTTATAACGACTCGGATGCTGAGAAGGGGACACTGGAGGTCCGCTCCCCTCAGCTCGCTGCCAATGCCGACCTCACCAAGATTGAGAAGAAGTCCGTCGATCTCGACGTGTTCCCTGTACAATCGCTCAAGAAGGATGCACCTGTATCCCCTGCTAACGTTGCAAAACTACCACCTCAACCCCCGAAACCCCAGAAGATGAAGATAACCAAATATGTCCACTTCATCATTTGGTACAATTCGTACAGGTTAGTTCTACCAACAAATCTTCCACCCAATCACTCATATTGTTATGAAGGCGGTTTTTCACAGTCATCTTCATACTCAACTTTATTGCATTGGGTTTCGCTGCAGCTGGTCTCTGGCCATACGCTCTCAAGTATCCGGGTGCTCTAGTCGTGGGCAATTTGAATTTCGCCGTGCTCATGCGCAACGAGATTTTCGGTCGTCTTCTGTACCTATTCGTCAACACCTGCTTTGCTAAGTGGACTCCTCTCTGGTTCCGACTTGGTTGTACCTCTACCCTCCAGGTATCTCATATCACTGAGGACTTGAGAATGTAATTTCATGTCTCTTACTAGCATCTTGGTGGTATTCACAGCTCTTGCGCAATTTCTGGTATCGCCTGGCTCATTTTAATGCTGGTCAACCAGTTCAAAGTCAAGTATGCCTACAATGACTCGCTGCTAGCTTTTGGTGTCATTACGGCTGTCATGTTGCTCATCACCCTGACTGCCGGTTTGCCCTGGGTCCGTAATACTCACCACAAGTATGTGCCCCGGGTATATTCTTTGACTGTGGCTGACAATCCATCATACAGTGTCTTCGAGAGGAACCACCGATTCTTCGGTTGGACCGCTCTTGTGATGAGTTGGGTTTACACCGTCCAGACCAACGTTTACGATGTCACGGATGAAAAGTGGGATCGCAGCGGTGTCTACGTTGTCCGGCAGCAAGCGTTTTGGTACATCATGGGCATGACTCTCTTGTCCGTATCAACTTCATTGGCATTTTCCTGCTCTGACAACATGGTGGCAGCATTGTCCTTCCTTGGATTTGTACCCGAAAAGTTCCAGTTGACATAGAACTTGTGAGCAAAAAAACAACTTTGAATTATGTTCTGGGTTAACTGTATCTACCAGCCATCTCCGAAAGTCGCGATCCTGCGTTTCGAGCGTGGCATGCAACAGGGCTTGCTTGCTCGTGTCAGCCGTTCCATGGTGATGGAATACCATGCTTTTGGTATCATCTCGTACGTAAAATCTGAAACGCCCTTTCTGGTTTCTGAGTGCCCCGAAGTGAAGGAACGCACGCCAAATATCATTTTCTGATTTGTGGTGTGCAAGGTAAGCTTGCTCACGGTTCCGAATTCTGCGATTCCCCATTTACTGCTCTTCTAGGTGACTTCACCAAAAGTCTTGTTAACGATCCTCCGAGGAAAATCTGGACACGTCAGCTCAAGGTGGGTTTGAAACATTGTATGAGGCTGGATTCTCACGGTTAGCTCAGTTCGCTGGCGTTTCCAATACTTCGACGTTGTATAAACGTGGCATCCGTATTTGTACGGGAACGGGTCTCGGAGCTGCGCTCTCGACATGTATCCAATCACCTTACTGGTGAGAAGTTACTCGTTCTAGTGAAGCACGTTCGCTAATATGTATTCTCCCTTGCAGGTATCTCATCTGGATTGGTAGGTCACCTGCCTGATTTGCTTTGTTCGGAAACTGACATATGTTGCTAGGTTCCGACCAAGAGAAGACGTTTGGCCCTACCATTAGCGGTCTCATTCACCGCCACGTCGGACCTGAGCGTCTTCTCTTGTGGGACAGCAAGGAGCGCGGGGGCCGCCCAGATACGATGAAGATATTGAAGGAAGTCTATGACTACTGGCAAGCTGAAGGTATGCACTCTTCTCGGACTTCTTCTGAAGCCGAAGTTTCACCGACGTTGACACCAGTCGTGTTCATCACTTCAAACTACGTCGGAAACTTCGAGATACAACACGGTTGCAAGACTCTCGGCATTCCTGCCTTCGGTACTCTATGGGATTTCGTAAGTCCTGTCGATCAATCGGCTGGTCATCGTTGACAATACCCGCGCTTTCTCAGTGATTTCTCCGATGTGGTTCGTAGGGAGGAACCTTTGACCGGCTGACCATTGTCGGGTCCATCAGCTTCTCACGTCGAGCGCTGTGTGGGATCCTTTCGAAAACCCTCTAGGGACATCTTCGCAATGCACTCCCACCCATGTCCTTCATTTCTATCATGGTCATTGTAATTCGTTCCGCAACAGAGTTCGTCGGCGAGCTTCCCTGAATATTATTTATTTATCCATACTTGCTTACAGTCACTACTTCTCCCCCACTATCGTCTGTAACAATATTCAGGAGATTTTTCGTCCTACATTACGGATGATCACATTTCCGAGAAAGACAAATGTGAATGTCGAGATCGCGAGCAACGAAAATAAGATGAGTCGAAGTGTATATATATATGAATACTCGTCACGATCGTTTCGTGTGCACAAGGTCATTCAGATCAGATGAGACAGTATTCCAAGACTTCACCAGGCCTTCCCATCCATTGCCAACGCTTGTTGGGATTGATCGGGGTATTGGGTTCCAAACGAACACCGCGCCTAGCGAGCTCGATGATGATACGTGCGATATTTCGCGTGTCCTGATCTGAGTCAATACAGAAACTGAATACATGGTCTATACTGACATCGATCCCGCAGTGTACTCTCCCCTCAAACGGACCTAGTCTGAGTGCGCGTAGCTGCTGCGTTATATTCAACGAACGAATGTGGTAATGAGACGGAAACTGCCAATAGTAGGAGATAAATGCCACACGGAATCACGAAACGACAAATGGTGCATGAACATACCTTTTTGTTGATATTCTGGCCCTCTGATGCCCCATGGTTTACCTGCCACAAAGAGACGACCTTTCGTACGTCAAGAATATCGCCCCTCAGCCATGACGGCATCGGCACCTGTCAAACAAGGCATGGTATTGTTGCAGTTGAATTCGGGTTGATGATACCAACATTTGATATGAAGCATTGCTTTACTACAAAATCCCGTACATCGAATGGCCCATCGCTGCACCAGCAGAATCGCTGCAATGGTCTGCCATTCTTGGGATCAATTAGCCCGTGTTGGGCTAAGAATCTCGCGAACATCTTGAGGACCTTTGGAAATGTTGGAGCATAATCGACTTGGGCCTATACATGAACCATAATGGGACCAAGACCACGAAGAAGAAGGAAACGGACTTGGGTGATTCCAGTGAGATCAGTGCAGAATTGCGAGAGCTGTGGCCTCCACGCGGGCTTGACAAAGCTGCGAAATTCACCAACAGTCTCTAATCGACTGGCTCTTCCCTTTACAGATTTATCTTTCCAGCGTAAGAGACACACTGGCCACTCCTTTTGGTTGCCGTGTATCAAAAACCGAAGATGTGAATGAGGAGACGGGCGTACAATGATCTCATTTGCCCACTCAAAGCCTGATCCTTGAAAGCACGTCGCCTCGACGTCGAGAACGAGGAAAGCATCATAGGGCTGCTTCATACCCACAGATTCCATTTGTGGGGCCATTTGGAATTGTTGCCTTGTGCCGTGTTGGTTTATTCCCTCCAAAACTCTTGTAGGCGAGTGATAAAATGAAGGGGGCATAGGCACAGGCCCTTTGGGTGTGGATGGGCTGGAAGTAAATTTGGGAAGGCCAGGTTTCCAATCTGGCATTCGGGCGGGTGTCTCAAGGATAAACATCAGTATTGCGAGGGGAAGAAGAAGGTGGACAAGGGATAGAAGAAGTAAGAGCATGTAAAGAGCGAGGAGAGTGGCGACGATGGGCGCCGAGCGTCGTGGTGAAGGAGGCGTGTTATGCTCATGTTCGCTGTCAGAGGTTGCTCCGAGGCTAAGTACTGCACCATTTCCTCATTCGTCTCTTCTCTTTTTTTTTTTTTTTACCTTTTCTCTCGGAACATTTGGTTGGAGCATAGCGACCCCCACAGGCCTGCTGCTGTAGATGAGTGCCCAGCGTGGCGACGACCTGGAGGATGATTTCGTTCCGGATGAGCTTGTTGCCTCGTCTGGCGAGGAAGATGCGGCATTCGACCCCCGCCAGGGAGCGGATGGCCTCCTCAGTGCAGATGAAGAGGCAGAGCAAGACGAGCCCGCTCCCAAGGGCAAGGCAATCTTGGCAAAACGGAGACGCAGAGAAAAGGACAAGGAGAGGCAAGCAAAGGTCACTAGCTTGCATCGTCCGAAGCCGGGACCATGGTATTGACGGACGCTTACATCAAGCAGAGACGGAAACTCGCAGAAACAGTACAAGTTCCCGAACCTCTCTCAATCGCCGCGCAACCGGCCCACAAGCTTGCGGATTACATGTCTGCCATGCAAGCCAACACATTTCCAGAGCTGACCAAACTCGAGCTCAATGATATGTGTATCCCCGGTGGGTTCATCCAGCGTGTCTACCTTTTCGTGATCTTGATTTAACTGCAGACAGAAACAGCCATCTCAGACACGACGCAATGGACGGGGTCGAGGTCCCTGGGTCATCTGGTTGATTTTATCATCACCAGTATGTGAGTCTCCCTCACGCCTTCCCCGCAGCTGCGAAATCATCGTCCTGTTTGCGCCAGTTCTTCCCATGTTGCACACAAGGCTCTCCCAAAGATCCAAGTCACCGGGTGCACCAACGTTGCTATACATTGCCGGAGCAGCTCTCCGGGTAGCCGATGTGACCAGAGTTCTCAAGGATAAGAGACTGCGTGGTGACAAGGGTGGAGATGTGGCCAAGCTTTTCGCAAAACATTTTAAGCTGGAAGAGCACGTTGCATATCTCAAACGGTCAAAGATTGGCTCCGCTGCCGGTACGCCAGGCAGAGTTGGGAAACTTCTTTGTGAAACGGGTGAGTGCAACAGACCACGAAGACATGCTCGATTTAACTATTCCCAGACGCGCTATCTGTGTCTCAGCTCACGCACATCATTCTTGACGTCTCCTTTCGTGATGCGAAGAAGCGTAACCTGCTCGAAATACCGGAAAATCGCGACGAGATATTCAAAACGGTTCTTGGGGCGCCCAAGGTACTCGAGGGAATCAGGCAGGGAAAAATTCGTGTGGTGCTGTTTTAGTGAATATCCATCGCTAAAGGTAGATAAAAAGTAGCACACTAGAAGCCTTTTGGGTTGACCCTCAGTGTCAACTTTAATAGGCCATCGTAAGAAAGAGACGTGTTGGGTGTGGAAGGGGCACATACTCTCGTCCATTTGGGCACCTTGTGAACGCCCTTTCGGTATCCACGGGCAGTCGAGCTGAAGACGGTATATTTATCTTTGGGCACCATGTCGTGTTCCTTGGGCAAGAGCAGGGCACGGTCCTGCGTCGACATGAGACTTGTCAAAGTCACTGGACCATGGTGTCGTGCTCACCAAGGCTTTGCACTGTACGCCGCTGGTACGGACGGTCTCGATGACCGCGTCCACCTTCTTGAGCCGGGCACGCGCATTCGCTTTGCGGGTCACAGACAACTTCCAAGGCGTTTTCCTGCGCCTGCTCAGTGTTTTCGACGGCACATGAGACGCACGACTGACCATAAGAGACCACCGAACGCGACAGACGTCGGACGCATTTGTCGTCTCAAGAGTCCAAAGCAAAGCGCCAACAACTTTCAACCTCCGATCGCCGTTCACTCCTCACCGTCTTGCACAACGACCACGACGACGACCGCAACACGTCGACGCCATGGCAGTCGAAACACAGACAATGCCCACATCGAACGGACGTGTATTCGATGGCGATACTGACATGATCAAGGAGCCTTCCCTCAGATTCACCAGTGGCCTCATTCTCCCTCCCCCAGAAATTAAATGCAAGCTGTCTTTTGATCTTCAGCAATATTCGATCCTGACGCATCTTTTTAGCTGTTATCGACAGAACCGCTCTCTTCGTCGCGCGCTCAGTCAACCCTCCGCAGTTCGAGGACAAGATTCGCGAGAATCAGCGTCAGGATCCCAAGTTCTCGTTCCTCAACCCTGCGGACCCTTATCATGCTTACTATAGGCATCGCATGGACCGAATATCTGCTGGAGAAGAAGTGGAGGAGGTACCCCAGGACAAGGAAAAGGTCGGGGAGGGTGAAAAAACACCCGTGGTTCAAGAAGATCTTGGCGTCGAACCACCGCAGCCCCAGTTCGTCATGGACATGCCAAACATCAGCCCTATTGATCTGTGAGTGGCGTATTGTCGGTTGTCACTCAATTAAGCCTCGTTTTTACGTGCAGAGACATCATGAAACTGACTGCCCTCTTCACCGCTCGCCGTGGACGCACATTCCTTGCCTCCCTCTCTCAAAGAGAAGGGCGTAATTATCAATTTGACTTCTTGCGACCCAACCACTCGCTCTTTGGTTACTTCAACCGCCTGGTCGAGCAATATTTGAAAGTACTGTATCCGAGCAAGGAGTTGCTGTCATATATTCACGAACGCGCGCAAGAAGGTTCACAATGGAAGGCTCTTGAACAATCAAAGAATTATGCACGATGGGAACGACTGAAGAGAGAAAAGGACAAGAAGCGCCAAGACGATCAGGAAGCAGAGAAACGCACGTCTTGATTCGTCCAATCCTGTCAGTCAGAAACTGACTTTCTTCACTCATAGTGGCCTTTGCCGAAATCGACTGGCATGATTATGCTATCGTCCAAACCATTGAATTTACCGTCGCTGACGCAAACTCGGAATTACCGCCGCCGATGAGCGTTCAGGAGGTAGAGAACATGACCCTGGCGCAGAAACGTATGGCTGCAATGATCATGGAGACCACCGCCGACGACATCGAAGCACACCGTGCGAGACAAGCAGCGGCTGAAGCTGAAGCTGCTGCTGCTGTTGGTGGCGCAGGTATTCCCACAGTGGAAGGTGAGGATGCCGCGATGGAACAAAGCGAAGACGAAGACGAAGATGTGCAACAGCGGAAGCAACGTGAAGAGGAAGAAAGGATGCGAGAGTTGGAGCGCGCAAGGGTCATCCAAGCCAATGCTAGCGCTGCAGGTCCAATGAAGATCAAGTCTGATTATGTGCCCAAGCGTGAGTGGACTTCCTTTCGTTACTAGTCACGATGGTCTTCTAATGAATCATGTTAGTCGGTGCCAAAAAAACGTCTGCGCTCACTACTTGCGCTATCTGTGGTCAACAGATTCCGGTGGACGAGCTCGATGAACATATGCGCATTGAACTGCTTGATCCCAAGTGGAAGTCTCAACGAGATGCCTTGGAAGCCCGTAAAGTTCAAGCCTCGGAGCTCTTACGGGGTGCCGATGTTGTCTCGTCACTCAAGGACCTTGCTCGTACACGTGTCGATATCTTTGGTGCTGAGGCGGACGAGGAGCGACGAAAGAAGGAGGAGGAAGAGGAACGAGAACGTCGGAAGGAGAGAGAAAAGGTTGTTTGGGATGGGCATACTGCAACCAAAGTCAGCACAATGGACAAATATTCCCTCAATGTCAACTTCGACGAACAAATTGCAGCCATTCACCGTGCCAAGGGTCTTGGACCACAGGATGCTAATGCGATCGGGCCTGGTATTGGGCCTGCTGCTGCCCCACCTCCGCCGATGACAACACTTCCACCGGCACCTGCGTCGTTGCCAGCACCACCTATCAAGGTTCCAGGGTCTGTGTCTCATCCGGGGTATTCCGCCGCTACTGTGTCATCAGGACCCCAGCCTGCTTCTGTATATTCTAACCAACCACCACCAGTCATGTTGCCACCACTTCACTATCAGGGTCCGGATGCTGTCCAACCATTTGGGTTTCAGCCGCCCCCTTCTGGTATGCACCCTGCTCGTATGACTGGTATGACTGGCCCACAGGTTGGCATGGTACGGAGCGCGGATGAAATGGACGGCATCGAGGAACAGCCCCAAATCAAGAGGCAAAAAATTGCAAAGCTTCCAGGTGGTACCATGTATCCAGAGGCAGATTGGATCAGCATGCACCCCTACACGATCTCCCTCAACGTTCAACTTCCCCATGAGCCTTTGAAACCGGAGTGGAAACTCGACGGGAAGATGGTGACCATCTCTGATCTGCCGCTTACGCTGCTTGTTTCGACGCTTCGTGAACGATTTATCCAGGCGACAGGGAGCACGTTACCCGCTTCGAAAATGCGAATATCTTATTTGGGTAAAATGCTCACAAATTCTAGCACGATCGCGAGTTACAACTTGGAGGACGAAGATGTTGTGGTGCTTAGTGTCAGCGCTGGGAAGAAGAAGTGATAGTTTTATCCTCCCTACTCTGTAATGTAATGTATGCAGTGCAATTACATGATGAAGTACCTTGTCTACTATGGACCCGATAATATAAGTTATGCAATATGCGGATGAGTGATACATAAGTATTCGCGGAAAGTCCCAAGATGTACCCAGAGATGAAAGTTGACAGTGAACGACCAAAAGTACCCAAAAGACCCGAGTGTTCCCTCATGCCCACGTAAAACCCCAAAATGAGTAGAAAGATGAAGTGATGAGGCGCCTCAGTAGCGACCCTCGTGCTATAAACGTTTTCCTGACAGTCATTTGCAACGTAAAGTGAAAGGCGAGCGTGTTTAACCATGGGACGATTGACCTGTACCACCCAGCGCACGCTTGGTGGGTGTGGGCGCATCAGGGCCGGCAGAGCGTGGTCGCAACATTGGCGACGCAGGAATAAGCAAGCGGCCAAACGGGCTGTCCGAAGAGGTCGGCGAAGGGGTCGAGGAACTCGACGTGTCCGATTTTGTGTCGGTATCAGACGCCGAAGGTCTGTCTATAGGGACCATGTCACGGAGCCACTCGTCCTCCTCTTGGGAAGGCCATCTGAGCACAGAAGACTTTCGCCAAAAGGTGCTGTTTGGAGAAGAGAGGAAGGGCGAATTAACGAGAGAGGGTGGGACTGGGATAGTATCAGGATGCCTGCGGCAACTCAGGAGGGACGACCGCTTTTTGGTTTGGTTGAGAGAGACTGTGTCGTGCACGACAAGGAAGAGCGACATGATGGTAAGAGGAAAGGGGGCTCG
>JBBPJJ010000153.1:0-33317 GCA_038088635.1 Veloboletus limbatus
TTTAACTTTGAGCTCCGCAATTCTACCCAAGATTTGCCTCTCAGTTCGCCGACTTCGGTCCCTAGTCCCTCAGTCCCAGTAAAGGCCTCTCTATACGAAGCCTTCCTCAAGCCCTAGTCCTCGTCTCTTAGTCCTCGTCCTAGTTATCTTGCGGCTATGTGCGAACCTACCCGGTCCACACGTAACAGTACCGCTAGCTGCCTTCAAGCCGAGTCAGCACGAATACAGGATGGCTGACATACCTACTAGGCCACCCACAGCACCCACCAAGCATCCCAGACGGCCTATTGGATGGCCGAACCCACCACGTCGTCGAGGACGACTCAAGAACGAACGCTACAAAAGCATATCAGTACCTCTGCAGACGATGCTGCACTTACCGTGTCGAGCGATCGCGTCGAAGCCAAATCGGCCAAATCGGACATGGTATACATGTTATACATGACCTATAGGATGTGTCAGTACAGTCCCAGGGCGCAAAACGGCAAGCTGAAGCTGCCATGGATGATCACGCGCACTCTAGCAAGACCGCTACCAATGCGAGTTGTGACTTACCATATATGGACACTGCGCTGACACTGCATGATTGTGACTCAATGGACACTTCAATATCTCGATATTTATATGGGATTTCATCTGTTCATTGAAACAATTTGTTTTAAGGTATTTGTTTCTTACATTTATCTTTTCTTCCTACTATAGAACAACCTCTTACCGGTTGTGGGAGAGTGTTGGAGTTAGGACATTTGGCATATGGTTGTATAGCCACAGGCTTACCTAAGCCCGAGTACTTAGACATTTCGTACTGTACACTTCTACTTTAGTGACTACTAAAGTATTATACAGGTACAGTACTACTGCTAATATAATAGTGACTACTAAAGTATTATACATGCCCTGGGGTATCAGCACTGATACCCACACCCACATCCACCAATATACCCATACCCACAACATGGGTATGGGTTTGGCCATGGATTAACAAATAGCAACCCATACCCACACCCACCATGGGTTTATCCATGGGTTAAAGGTCTTTCACATTTGATGTTGTTACGTGTGGGCTTGGGTAAGCTCACACATAGCCCTGGTGAGGTCGAGGACAAGGGGAACCTTGGCCAATGCCGTCGATGGTGTACGCGAAGACGTAGGCTGCATACGTAGAGTGTCAGCCAAGGGATCGTATACCGGGTCGAGCGCGGAATCAGCAAAGGAGACTAGGATTGCAAGGGATGGGTCTAGGACTAGGATACAAGGGAAGATCCAGGGACTAGGAGTAAACCCAGGGGAAGGTCCAGGGACTAGGAGTAAACCCAGAGGAAGGTCCAGGGACTAGGAGTAAACCCAGGGGAAGGTCCAGGGAACAAGGGAGGACCATGGATATGGTCCGGACATGAGGACATGGGAAGGACCGAGGATAAGGTCTGGAGCGGGAATAAGGATGACTCGGGTAAGCACGAGGGGAACTCATGGTGTGAGGCTGTGAAAGGAAGCCGCAGCAAGGCAATGCTTAAGGGAAGCCTCGAGGTGAGCACATGATGATCACGAGGTGTGCTTAAGGAACGAGTCGGAATGAGCGGAGGAAGGCTGTACTCAGTGGGTACAACACGAGGAGCATGAGGAGGATCCAAAGGAGTATGCCGAGGGCGATGTTGTAGACCAAAGTTAGGGGTTCCCGTAAAAGGAGTAAGAATAGGGGAAATCGTAACATTACCCCCCTACTAAGGGTCAAATCACCGATGAAGACAAACCCAAAGGTGGGAATGGAGGGACTCCAAGTGCGGAGATGGGTTGGAGATGTGGCTGAGGGGCGATCGGAGATACGAGGATAGGAATCAGGATAGTTTATTGTTGTTGCAGACCACGGTCGAGACCGGATAACCGGAGCTTTTTGCCGTTGCAACGTGGCACCCAGAAGACAGTTCAAGGAACTAGGACAAGGATATAGTTTATTGTCGTTGCGGACCACAACCGAGACCGGATAACCGGAGCTTCTTGCCATTGCAATGTGGCACCCAGAAGACAGTTCAAGGAACTAGGACAAGGATAGTTTTACATCATCTCGGATGCACGGAAGGACAGGGAAGGGGGTAGTTTTACATCATCTCGGATGCTCGGAGGAAATAAGGAACAAGCTACCGTAACAAGGTAACCGGCGCAAGGATTATCACCGAATTCGGGTGACCAAGGGCTTGGGACAAGTTGACCAGGATTTGGCAACCGGCGCTGGGATTACCACCGAAGTCGGGTGGCCAATGATCATGGGACATGTTACCAGGATTTGGCAACCAGCACTAGGAATATCGCCGATATCGGGCGACCAAGGATTTTGTCAATTTGTTGACCTAAGGACTAGGACTAGGAACCAGGACACCATAGTGGAGTGCTGGACATGGAGCGTCATTTCGGACGTAACTAGGACAAGGGATGATCTTTTGTCAGAGTAAGAGATCGACTCGAGGGCATGGGAAAACCTGATAGTTTATCGTCGTTGTGGACGTAACTAGGGTTGATAAATCAGGGGTTTTGGCATAGGATTATTAGTTCACAGGTGAACTAATAACTGGGATAGTTTTGTGTCATTTTCGGACATCAGATCGGGATCGAAGACATGGTCTGGGAGAATACCGGGGTTGAAAGACCGGATTCGGGGTCGAAGGTTGCGCTTCGATTGGGTCGTCGGTTGGGCGACGACAGATAGTTTATCGTCATTGCGGACGTATGCGGAGATCTAGAATCGGGATAGAGACAAGAAACAGAGATCAAAGAAACAGAGAACAAGACAAGGAAATCTGAGAGACAAGGAACAAGGAAAGGAAACAAAGGTAGTTTAACGTCATTGCGGACGTATACCGGGGAGGCTAAGGAAAACAAGAAGGTCTGATGGCAAGAAAAGTGAACCCGTGGGTTACCGTGGAGGGGCCATTGACCGAAACGAGAAGAGATCTAGAGGAAGACAAAGGAAAAGAAGGGAATTACCCCCCGAACAAGGGGCAAATCACCCGATGAAGCAGAAACAAAGAAATAAGAGGTAAGGAGGAAGAAGAGAGAAGTCAGAAGGACGGGGAAAAGGAGCAGTCAAGAACGGGCAATTCGTTATCGTCTGCGAGAAGAGAGGGAACACATCCATCGTCGACGGTGGTGAGGCAGGGAAGACAGAGATCATCAAGATCGAGGTCATCGGGAATGTAGGCGCCATCAGGAAGGACAATGGCATTGGAAGAGGTAACGCCGGTGACATCACAACCGGCGGCGAGGAATGAGAACACCGTATTGGGGGACATAGGAGTGGGAGTGGAACGTGCAGCCTGTTTGGCACGTTTCTTCTGCAACTTCTTTTTCTGGTTGCGTGTGAGAGGAGCAGGTACAGAGACAGGGTCGGCCAGAAGAGTGGTAGCGATTTCAGCGATGGATGCCGTTAGGCCAGACATGGAGGGGAACACAGGAGAAGGAGGCGAACACCCTGCCGTTTCAACGTGGCACCCGGGTGTCGGAGGAATCTCCAAAGGAGTCAAGGAACGGGAAAATGGACCAGAGATGTCTGCTGTTTCAACAGGACAGGGGGAAGGGCGGCGATGGATTACAGGAGTCGCTGGAGCTGCAAGGATCGGGACAGGGACTGGGAGAACTGGGGACGAGGGACGGGATGGACTTGGCAAGGGAGCCAAGGATGCCGATGGTTCAGAGGGTTCTTCGGGAACAGGGGACAAGTGACCGGGAGGAGCTGGGGATACGGGACGAGAAAATCCGGGACTCGGGAGATCAAGGAAGAACTGGATATCTTCGGTGGAGAAAGGATCTTCAGGGAAGACCTGAATGGCGTTATTGTCTGGGGAGTCGCTAGAAAGAACCTCGAATTTATTAGCGGATAAAGAAGTCCTAACCGGCGTGGGGGTCATAACCGGGGAACCACTTGTGTCGGAGTGACGAACAGAGTGGCAGCCGATCTTGCCACAAATGTGGCAACCGCTTCTGATAGGGCGAGAGCGGGACGGTCGAGCTGGTTTGGGACGAGGTCGTTGGGCGGCGGAGGTGGAGGTGGAATGCCGATTTGAGTGGCATCCTGGTGCGCCACAAACGTGGCAACCATAGGGGCGGAGACGAGGTGGGACATGCCGAGTTATGTGCTTGTTGGAATGACAGCCAACAAGGAAGCAGACACAACAACCCCTGGTAGGGCAGCGGGAAGGAGAGGATCAAGGGGACGCATTGTACCTTGCCGTTTCTTTGTGGCTCCCAGGTACTGAAGGTGGGGAAGGGATAGAATGTTTGTCGGAATGACAACCGACCTTGGAACAAACATGGCATCCTCGGGATGAGGAGCCGGGGCGTGTAGCCGAGACCGAGGGAATCGAGGTTGAGGGCCGAAGACGGGAGGAAAGGTCAATGCGGGTGACCTGGGGGCGATGTTTAACGTCATTGCTGACGGACTTGTACTTGGTGGCGGTTGATGCCACCGGAGGTTTGGGAGACTTGGACTGGGAAACGCCCTGCCGTTTCTTAGTGGCGCCCGGGCAGGTAGTCGGAGTCAGAAGCTTAGGCTTGGATATGTCCTGCGCTGACAGGCTAGAACTGGGGGACTTGGGTTTCAAGGATGAGGATAGTTTAACGTCGTTTCGGACTACCTTGGTTGTGTTTACCTGCACCGAAAGGCCAGGTTGGGGTGCAGGAGACTTGGAGGCATGGCGGTGAGCTCGTGCTGTTCTAACTGTGTCAACCTCCATGGCGTCGGGGTCATACTTAGATGGTGAAGGAGGACTTGGTTCGGAGAGGGTCATCGGATCTGAGGAAGGATAGTTTTCCGTCGTATCGAGGACGTTAGTCAAGGAGGGAGAACGAGGGGTACTCGCTCGATGAGTGGTTTTAACATTAAGGGCGCGTTCATAGGCGGCCTGGAGCGTGAAGGCCTTCTCACACCATTTGGTGATGGTGTTTGGTACGGGGTCCATGGACATTATCCTTATCATAAGCGAGGCGGGGATTCCGGTGGAGTAGTATCCTATGAGGACATTCTCGTCAGTGATCTGGGCTTGGATAGCATATTTCTGAAAGTTAGTGGTATACTTAGTGAGAGCCACTAGGAGGGATCCGGACTTGGGGACGGGGACGGTAGTGGTGGAGAGCCAATTGATGGCTTCTTGGATAGGGTCGTTGGTGGCAAAGGCAGCTTCGAAATCTTGGCGGAATTGCGACCAAGACGAGGGTTTTACCTTTCGTGTAATGGTCTCCTGATATAGGGAAGCCCATGTGACGGCGGATCCTGTTGTCATGAACGAGAGGGCGAAGGCGACTCTCTTCATGTCGGTGTCATAGACTTCTTGATTAGCTATGAGGTAAAACCTGACCTCGTTAATCCAGTCTTGGGCCTTTTTGACGGATCCATCAAAGATGCTTGGGGTTTTGAGGTCTAGTTCCTCAGGTTCATTGATTGGTGTCGTGACAGGAGGGGTTGGCGGGGTTGAGGGTTGGAATGGTGGCAGTGGCGGTGGCAATGCGGCTGTTAACTCCTGAAAGGAGTATGCTGGGGAGTCCACGGGGGTTCTTGACCGAGGAGTCCGGCGAGGATAAGGTGGTAGTTGTGTTCTCCGTGTAGTGGGAGACAGGCGGGGGGTTGGTTGTGAGGATCCTTCTATAGGTGACGAGGGTCCAGCGGTTGGTGATAGCGGGGAGAGTGGTGCGCTTGTTGGGGAGGTCGGTGACATTGCTGGCGAAGCAGAAGGAGATACTGGAGACGTTGGTGGTGGTGGTTCCCGAGGAGGTGCGACTGGAGAGTCGTTAAAAAGGGAGCCAAAGATTCGGCTTGCTGAGGAGACAGCGGCTAGGAGAGCATCGTCGGGATGCTGAGGAGAAGGTGCTCAGCGGCGGGGAGGCATGGTGAGCCAGACGAGGATCAGGGAGCGAAGAGTGAATGATACGGCTCACGATAAAAGTGGCCAGCAGGAAATATTCTTGATCTTTTGTTACGTGTGGGCTTGGGTAAGCTCACACGTAGCCCTGGTGAGGTCGAGAACAAGGGGAACCTTGGCCGATGCCGTCGATGGTGTACGTGAAGACGTAGGCTGCAAATGTAGAGTGTCAGCCAAGGGATCATATACTGGGTCAAGCGCAGAATCAGCAAAGGAGACTAGGATTGCAAGGGATGGGTCTAGGACTAGGATACAAGGGAAGATCCAGGGACTAGGAGTAAACCCAGGGGAAGGTCCAGGGACTAGGAGTAAACCCAGGGGAAGGTCCAGGGAACAAGGGAGGACCATGGATATGGTCCAGACATGAGGACATGGGAAGGACCGAGGATAAGGTCCGGAGCGGGAATAAGGATGACTCGGGTAAGCACGAGGGGAACTCATGGTGTGAGGCTGTGAAAGGAAGCCGCAGCAAGGCAATGCTAGAATGGAAGCCGCAGCAAGGCAATGCTTAAGGGAAGCCTCGAGATGAGCACATGATGATCACAAGGTGTGCTTAAGGAACGAGTCGGAATGAGCGGAGGAAGGCTGTACTCAGTGGGTACAACACGAGGAGCACGAGGAGGATCCAAAGGAGTATGCCGAGGGCGATGTTGTAGACCGAAGTTAGGGGTTCCCGTAAAAGGAGTAAGAATAGGGGAAATTGTAACAGATGTAATGACTCATCAGTGGCATGACAAGTAACTAAATCTAAATAGCCCTCTATATCTCACTCATCATTCCTCAATGTCTGGAAGCTCAGCTGCAGCCTTAAAATCCTGCAAATCAACAAGCTTCAAAAGAGACCATGGATCCAAACACATGATAGCACGGGTTAACTGAGCGGACAGGCCAGAGTGAACATGTGAGAGAATGAGACACCAACGGCTAAACAGCCGCTCAACATCAATAGATGTTGCTAACAAGAAATAAGTTAGTGTTCCATTATGGTTCAACAGCCCGTGACATACCCGGAATGGTAAGATAGTCTAAAGCCATGTGGAAGAGGCGAGGGAAAGTCGTACGGTGCTCATACCACCACAAGAGGGGATCGCTTACATGTTCAATATCTGCCGCTAAGTACCTATCCAGTTCATTGCGGAGATCGGCTGCTTTCGGAGGTGCAAAAGAAGCCATATGGTCAAACATATTTCCTTTCTTTTTTACTCATAAGCTAGTAGTAGGCGGTGGGTTAATTTTGAAGTACTCACCAATGGTGACGGTGCATCAATTTCAATAATATCGGAGTCGTGTTCTTCTTCGGCCACATAAGAGAGTTCAAACTTCTCACGCACAAGCCGTTCGGCAGTCTGAATCCACTCATCTTCCCAGTTGGCGGTCTTGAAATAGTGTAGTTTATGGTGTGGGTGAAGAACTGAGATGTCAAAAAGGGTTAGATATACTGTGTATTGATGATTTGTAGTGCACTCATTGTGATTCAGTAAGCATCGGAGCTGTCTGTCAGTGCATAATAGCAGGTGAGCGTCTGCTTCGCAGTGGTGATGCCAGCGCGGATTGAGGGAGAGATGGTACGGTTGTGTGCAGACTTGGTCAGCCGTTTGTCGATAAGGTCCATGTTACGTGTGGGCTGGGTAGACTCGCATGTATCTGCAAGGTGACTAGGACTGGGGCGAGGACTAGGACTTGAAGAAGGCTTCGTTAGAGAGGCCTTTGCTGGGACTGAGGGACTTTGAAAACCAAAGTCGACGAGTTGACTAGGCAAGACTAAGAGTAGTATTGTGGAGCTCAAAGTTAAGGGGTACATGGTCGTACTATGTGGGTTTATATAATGCTAGATATGGGGCACGGACCATGTATGAGAAAGGAAAAAGAACGGAAAAGGATAAAGGTAAAGAATGATATGGAATGTGGTAGAAACGGAAAGAACCCTGTTGAAGGGCAGAGATGTAAGAAGGCTATGTATGACTCAGTCAGGTGAGTCATGGAAGGCCAAAGAATCGGGGAGAAAGAAATATATGTCATCCTGATGACGAATGAAAGGTGAACCCGTAGGTTAACGTGAAAGAGTCATTGAGGAAGGTTTACGAGACGAAAGAGAATAGGAAAGCGTGAAATGTACCAGTCCATGGCTGGGATAACAGTCGCAAGGTTGGGCATTGAGCAAGAAAAAAACTCGGTAACTTCTTTGAGGACCTAGTGAGTGTTAGCTTCATTATGCACAGCCACAACATGTGCCGTTTACATTCCTTGAGCACGTCTTGCAACTCTGTGAGCATTCCCCACTCCTCTTCTGCTAGCTCATACTGTTGTAACCCAAATTCTTTCCGTTGTGTCATCCAATCACTGCTTCCTTGTGGCGCAGCGCGTAATCAAGCATTTTGAAGGTCGAATTCCACCTGGTAGCAACGTCTCACAGCAAATTCGTGATTGCAAAGTCCAACTGCTCAAGAATTTGCTGCCATTCTGGGAGCAATTTGGTCAACGAATTGATGATCTTGAATGCGAGTTTTCGGATCTATTGAGTGTGCTTTATAAACGGTGGGTCTCTATATCTTAAAAAGACAATTACCTTGGCGAGCGCTAACTGTACTGGTCAGATCAACTTGCGTAGTTCTTTCCCTTCATCGGCGGTCATCTTTTCAGCCTCATCCACCCACCCTTCATATGTCACTAATACAAAAAAGTCACAGAGGCAGTGCAACTATGGAGTTACTCTTGATATAGGCTATTGTATCACTGAGAAATTGCCCATAGTAAGGGATATCCATGGGTATGGGGATCTGAGATGTCAACCCACACCCACACCCACTAGGTACCCATACCCATGCTATGCCCTATCAAGGATGGAGAGCGCCATCTTGGTGACCGGCAGATCATGGATCAAAAGCATCAACTGTCCCAGTATTTGTTGAACGCGCTATCATATAGCTGCCTTTGCTCCTATTTCTATTCTATTTCTTTACCTAGAGTAGCTTATATAATCATACATCACATGTCACTATATAGGATTCGAACTCAACATCTGAGTTCTAATAACACTGGTTCTACAACCACCATCATCTGCCTCAACACCTCAATAATGTGAGTAGCCCAAATCGCCTCCGCGTTCTGTGTTGTCAAACAGGTTATGAGCCCCGCTAAGTGCGAAGGGAGCGCGAGCAATCGCTGCACCTGGAGCTGCTAAGCAACTCGCCTGAAGCTATTGCTGCGTCGTTATACACTATGCGCAATGAGCTCGGCGATGAGGCCAATATGCCAGCATCGTTTATGATGCGGCATGAAGATGATGGATGCGCATTACACGCTGCAACCAGGGAGCGCCTATGGCGAACCCTTGTCATCGTTCCATCCTGGAACCTTTGACGTTTCATCATACTAATTGCCCTAACCATAGATGTCTACCTTCTCCTCCTCCTCGTACAACATCCCAGTCTTCACCAGTGCCAACTACAGCACCTGGTGGCTGAGGATGGAGAGTGCCATTTTGGCGACCGGCGGCTCTTGGATCAAGAGCATCAACTGCCCAAGCATTGCCTCGGAGCCATCGGCAGAAATGATCAGCTTCTACATCAAGTGGACGGAAGCGAACAACAAGATTCTCGGAGCCATCAGACTTTCGCTCTCTCCAACCCTCCTCCACAAGTATGTTTCGGAGACCCGCACGTTCGCACTTCTGGACATGATCCGGAACGAGTATGGGAAGCCCAGACTTCCGCAGATCTATGTGGATTTCAAGGCTGTTATGGATGGGACAATTCCCACTTCTGGGAATCCGGCTGCAGCATTCGCCAAGTTCGAAATGCTATTCATGCGCCTCCAAACCAACGAGTACCCCATTCCCGAGAACATCCAGGCCATGATCCTCCTCTCCAAGCTCCCTCCCTCCATGGACGTCATTGCGCAGTTACTTGCACAGAAACGTGATGAAGATGGAGCTTTCGTTCCCCCCACCATCCAGGAGATCATCTCCTCCGTGACTCTCATGTGGGAGTCAAAGAACATGGGAGGAAAAGGTAAGGCGCCAGAGCAGGCACAAAAGATATCCGCTGTGAAGCGGAAGGGTGGTAACCCATCCTTCCAAAATCAGCAGCAACAACCCCCTGCAGCGCCCCAGCAGCAGCAGCAGGGGGGTAGCGCTAATGCTGAGAAGAAGAAGACGAAGCGTGGCGAGCGGGGTGGCAAGCAACAACTCGAGAAGCAGAACGCCCTCCAGTTCGTTGAGCAAGGCTCCAAACCTGGAAGCAGCGATTACTTCGCTTCCACCGCCATAGTGCCCCTTTCTCCTGCCGTCGTTACCCTCGCCATTATAGACCCTCACGCAAGTGCTCATCGCAGCGCTCAGCAATATCAAGGACAGGGTGGTCCTGCCGCATTTGTGTAGACCAAGGAAGCTTTTGCATTTGTGCATCAGCTCAATATCCACCCATCCTGCGAGACCATACAGTCCATTGACGCAGCTCTCCTGCTCCTCCAATGGCTGGATTTTATGTCGCCCCCATCTCCTGGTCCGTCCACTTCTGCCGCCGCGACACCACTAGTCGCTCTTCCTCCATTGGCACCCGTCGTGCCCTCCACCCCCTCTCCTCCTTTCTCACTGGTGCAGTACAACTGTGCCTTCTCCCTCGAAGGCCTCGATGAACTGAAGCATCCATCCAAGCGCTCTAAGCGCTGGGTCAGCCACATAGCTGACTCTTGGGACTCTGATGACATTGTCAACCTTTACAGGTCCGAAGTCGACATGTTCATGGAAGAAAGGTTTGTTTCTTTCCCCATGATCACTGCTGCCACTTCCTCACGCTCCGCTTCTTATACAGCGTCGAGTAGTGTACAGGATGTACATAATGTACCAAATGATATAGACATTATCTGTGCGCATGGCTCAAATGCCAAGTGTGATCATTGCAATAAGAACAAATTCTGGATCTTAGATTCAGGTGCTTCAATGCACTTTACTCCTGAGCGATCCGACTTCAGCGATTACACATCGCTTGGGAAGAATAAGATTCCCGTCTCGACTGCCTCTGGTCACATCTATGTCGTAGGGACAGGCAACTGCAAATTGCAGTGGAAAGATGCGCAAAATAAAGTGCGCAACCTGACTCTATTCGATGTGGGGCATATCCCCAACTCAGGAGTTTGATTGCTATCTATGGGCCAAATGCTAAATGCTGGCGCCAAGATTAGAGGAAACGCAGAGTCCATCGACATGTTGTTTGGTGATGATATCATTCTCGTGTCCTTTAAACCAGGCCGCATGGGCCATAATATGTACACCATTGAGGATATCACCGGCTGTCACCATTCGACGATAACTCCTGATTTTGAGACCATGCACAAACGAATGGAACATCCTTCCAAGGATGTGATGAAACACGCTGCAAAACATACGCGCAACTTTCCTTCCTCACTCGAGATACCAAAGGAAGACAAAACCTGCAAAGGTTGTGCAGAGGGTAAAACCCCTGCTCGCACCTTCCACCTGGATCTCAGGAGAGCCAAAGCACCCTTTGAGCTTATCCATTCGGACGTTAAGTCCTTCCCCATCGCATCATGCCACAAATACCAGTATATTATCACTTTCTTTGATGACTATACATCATATGGGTGGAGCACACCATTGCGCACCAAGGACAATGCCCTCCAAGCAACCAAGCGCTTCTTAGTGATGATGTGCACCAAATTCGATGCCAAAGTCTGGGAACCGATGCAGGGGGAGAGTACAAGTCCAAAGCTTTTGATGAGCTGCTTGCCTCTCAGGGGATACACATCTTCCAGAGTGCCCCTCATGTTCCCCAACAAAATGGTCGCGCTGAGTGCTTTATGCGCAGCATTATGGACAAGTCCGAGTCTATGCACCTTGATTGTTGCACACCGGATTCTTGGTGGGAATTCAGTTGGAGTCATGCCGTCCACATATACAATAGGACACCATTGCGCAGACATAACTGGAGCACTCCATTTGAGATTCTCAACGAGAAGGCTCCTGATATTGGCCATCTCCGCGTCTTTGGTTGCGAAGCGTACACCCATGCCTTCGGACATTTGCACCAATAAGTTGGCCCCTAAATCAGAACCAATGGTGTATCTAGGCATTGCACCTGGAAACGATCGGAATTATCTTCTGATGCGTCGTCCCCAAAACTCTCTTTTCACTTTGGCACAAGCGCTCTTTAATGAGCAGCTGTTCTCTTTATGTGAGAAAAAGCCTACACGGACACGGACACAAGCTGGTCCTGAGCAGCAGGTCGAGATTCCACTCCCTGATTTGCCAACTGACTTTGGTGACTTCCTCCTTCATCCAGAACCTAGGAACCCAGAACCAGAACATACTCCAGAACCTCCGGAACCATTCCATGCGCCTCCATCTCGCACTCCATCGCCCGTTGCACCACCACCACCGCCTCAGCATCCCTGCAAAGGCAAGGCCCCTGAACGCCGCCCACAACCTGCTCCTCTGGCTGTTCCCCCTGCTCCTCGCCACTCTGAGCGCGAGAAGTGCGTTCCCAAACGCCCAGGGAACATATATGGAGATGACTGCCATCCTGTTGACCAGGAACACAATGCAGACCATACATGGCATGATATTGGCCGCAGTGGTGTGCCTCCTCGACAAGAAGTTCTGGGAATTTCCCCATTGAGCCCTCCCATGACATTCCTGACGCGGAACATCGTGATCTCTCAGAAGAGCACATCACCAGGGAAGGGGGAGCTGCACTCACTTCTTTTCTCTTGGGGAAGGCGATTCAGCTAGATTCTGCAGATCACTCTAAGCCAATCCACGAGTGGACATTCAAGGACATTCACACCCTACCATCCGTGCAGCAAAAGGAATGGAAAGATGCTTGTCGCGAGCAACTCGAAGTTCTTAAGAAACAAGATGTTTTTGAACTGGTTGATCGTCCTAAATATTGTAAAGTCATCAAAAATCGTTGGGTCTTTGATGTCAAACCCGATGGTAGAAAGCGTGCACACCTAGTCATGAAAGGCTTCTCACAAGTCAAAGGCTTAGACTTTGACCAAATCTTTTCTCCTGTCGTGTGATACGAAACAGTGCGCTTAATGCTTGCACTTGTAGCGCTCGAAAACTGGCACATGGAAGCCGTCAATGTTCGCGCCGCCTATCTATATGGCGTACTCGACGAAGAGATCTACATGGAACAACCAGAGGGATTGAAAATCCCTGGTGCTGAGACTAAAGTACTGCGCCTCAAAAAGGCCCTTTACAGTTTAAAGCAGGCTGGTTTCGCCTGGTGGAAAGCCCTCAATGAGTCCATGAAAGAACTCGGCTTTGAGCAGATTAAATCAGATCCCAGCATCTTTCTCTACAAAAAGAAAGGCTCCCTTACGGTTGTAGCCATTATTTACGTAGATGATGCCATTTTCTGCAGCCCTCGAAGGCGATCGTTGATGAGGTCAAAGCGCACTTCATGCGCAAATGGGAATGTCGCGATCTTGGCCAAGCCAAAGAGTTCTTGCACATGAACATCAAACACTCCGGTCGAAAACTCTACATTGACCAGAAGGAATACCTTCAAAAGATCATCATGCATTTTGATTTGCAAAACTCCAAAGCCACACAGACTTCCCTACCTCAGGGGTATTATCCCATCAAAAACGACGCACCTGTTAACCATGGACTCCGTCAGAAGTTCCAAACCATCATCGGTTCCTTGATCTACATCATGATCGGAACCAGACCTGATATTGCCTATGCCGTCACAACCATGGTGCACCATTTGGTGAACCCAACGGAGGAACATTTATCAGAAGTGCTATATATTTGCCGCTACCTCCTAGGAACGCCTAAAGCAGCCTTATGCTTTGATGGCAACAAAGATGAAGGCATCATCACATTTACCGATGCAGATTGGGCGTCCAACCCTAACATGCGCAAGTCCCAAACTGGCTGATTCTTAAACCTCGCCAGATGTACTTTCAGCTGGCAATCTTGCCTGCAGCCTACTGTGGCGCATTCTTCGACTGAAGCTGAGTACATGTCCCTCTTGGACTGTGGTAGATAAGCATTCTGGGTTTGACAACTTCTACGAGAACTTGGGTACAAAATGAACGCAATACCAATTTGTGGTGATAACCAAGGATCCATTTTTATGGCATCCAACCCGATCACTGAACTGTGCAGTAAGCCCACTGACATTCATTGGCATGCGATCCGTGACTAGATTCAGGATGGCCACATTGAGTTATTCTTCATAGATGGAGTCAGTAATCCTGCTGACATGTTCACCAAAAACCTGGGGCGTATCAAGTTCGAAGAATTCCGCACATCTCTTGGGATTGTCTTAACCCCTCCATAGTCGCCATTTCTGCTCATCAGCACACCATGCTTTGAGCGAGGGGGAGTGTTGAATGCGCTATCATATAGCTGCTTTCGCTCCTATTTCTATTCTATTTCTTTACCTAGAGTAGCTTATATAATCGTACATCACATGTCACTATATAAGATTCGAGCTCAACATCTGAGTTCTAATAACACTTGTTCTACAACCACCATCATCTGCCTCAACACCATTTAGCCTCAACACCTCAACAATGTGAGTAGCCCAAATCGCCTCTGCGTTCTGTGTTGTCAAACAGTATTGCTTCTGAACCGATGGTGGAAATGATGAGCTTCTACGTCAAGTGGACAGAAGCAAACAATAAGATTCTCAGAGCAATCAGACTCTCACTCTCCCCGACCCTCCTCCACAAGTATGTTTTGGAGACCCATGCGTTCGCACTCCCGGACACAATCAGGAACAAATATGGGAAGCCTAGACTTCCACAAATCTATGTGGATTTCAAGGCTGTCATGGATGGGATGATTCCCACTTCTGGGAATCCGGCTGCAGCATTCGCTAAGTTCGAAACACTATTCACGTGCCTTCAGACTAATGAATATCCCATGCCTGACAACATCCAAGCCATGATTCTCCTCTCCAAGCTTCCCCCCTCCATGGACGTCATTGCACAACTCCTTGCGCAAAAACATGATGATGATGGAGCTTTCATCCCTCCTACCGTCCAGGAGATCATCTTGTCCATGACTCTAATAGCTTCTGCGTTTGTATGTTGTCAAACAGGTTATGAGCCCCACTAAGCACGAAGGGAGTGCATCCACCGCTGCACCCGGAGCTGCTATGTGAATAAGCCTAGCCTTGCTGCATCGTCTTAGATGATTGCACAATGAGCTTTGCAATAAGGGCAACATGCCAGTGTCGTTATCGATGCGGCATGATGATGATGGATGCGCATTTAATGCTGCATCCAGAGAGCACCTCTATGGCAAACTCTTGTCATTGTTTCGACTGAAACCTTGATGGTTAATTTTTCTAATCATTTTATCCTAGATGTCTGCATCTACCATTACCAACTACAACACCTGGTGGCCAAGGATTGGTGGTTCCTGGATCAAGTCCATACGATGCCCAGTTATCACCTTGGAAAGCGACTCAGAGGCAATCGCACAGTTTATCAAGTGGACGGAATGCAATAACAAGATTCTTGGTGTTACGTGTGGGCTTGGGTAAGCTTGCATGTAGCCCTGGAGGGCCAGGACAAGGGAGGCCTAGGCTGATGCCGTCGATGGTGTACGCAAGGACGAAGGCTGCACACGTAGAGTGCCAGCCAAGGGGTCATATACCGGGTCGATCTCGGAATCAGCGAAGGTGACTAGGATTGCAGGGTGGGTCTAGGACTAGGGTACAAGGACTAGAGGTAAGTCCAGGATCTAGGGTTCAAAGTCCAGGGGATATCCAGGGAGATCAAGAATAGGGAACATGGTACATGCTACGAGGGTTTATATAGTGTAAGGTAAGGGGCACGGACCATGTCAAGAAAGGAGAAAGAGAACAGCACCAGTCATGGGCTGTGTGAAGGAAGATCAAAGAATGCCGAAGAATCAGAGAGAAGAGACTAAAGAAGGAAAGCACAGGAAGTGGGCTGTGCGAGAAGAGAAGCCAAGGCTATGCGTGTGTGAGCATAAGGCTAAGGGTATTCTAAGAAAGGAAGGAAGAAGTCAAAGAAGTGGAAAGAAAAGGAGGCGGACTCAGTGTGAATCAGAGATGGTGACGATGACTCATGTTGGATGAGTCAATGGGAGCTGGAGAAGGCAAGGATAGGATATGAGGATCCGGGTGAGGCCGAGGAAGTGCACGAGGAGGGAATGAGGAGTGCATGAGGTGGAGATTTGGAGACGGGGATCTGGAGATTGACCATGAGGTCCGAGGGAACAAGGAAGGACCATGGATATGGTCCGGACACGAGGATGAGGAGAGGACCAAGGGTAAGGTCCGGAGCGGAGATAAGGATGACTTGGTAAGCATGAGGGGAACACGTGGTGCAAGGCTGTGAAAGGAAGCTGCAGCAAGGCAATGCTGGAATGGAAGCTGCAGCAAGGCGATGCTAAAGTGAAGCCTCGGGGTGATCATGTGATGAGTATGAGGCGTGCTTATGGAACAAGTTGGTATGAGCATAGAAAGGTTGTACTCAGCGGGTACAACATGAGGAGCATGAGGAGGATCCAAAGGAGTATGCCAAGGGCGATGTTGTAGACTAAAATTAGGGGTTCCCATAAAAGGACTAACAGAAGGGGAAAACGTAACACTCGGCACTATATGCCTTTCCCTCTCTCCTATGCTCCTCCCCAAGTATCTTCAGGAGACCCATGCGTTCACACTTCTTGGATGATCAAGAATGAGTATGGGAAGCCTGGACTTCCCTAGATCTACACCGATTTCAAGCCAGTGATGGACGGTACTATCCCTACTACAGGGAACCTGGCAGCACGTTCGCCAAATTTGAGACACTCTTCACGTGTCTCCAGTCCAATAACTACCCCATCCCAGCTAATATTCAAGCCATGATCTTACTGTCAAAGCTTCCTCCCTCCATGGACATCATTGCGCAACTACTTGCACAGAAAAGAGACTCCGAGGGAACTTTCATCCTGCCGACCGTGCAAGAAATCGTTTCGTCCATGACTCTCGCATGGGAGTCAAAGAATCTATGGAAAGGTAAGGCACCCGAGCGGGCGCAAAAGATCTCCACTGTCAAACGGAAGGGCAGGAACCCTTCTTGACAGGGTCAGCAGCAAAAACCCCCTGCAGCACCTCAGCAGCAGCAACAGGGGGAAAGTGCTGATGCTGAGAAGAAGAAAACCAAGTGTGGTAAGTGTGGAGGCAAGAACCAATGTGAAAAACGAAACACACTCCAGTTCATTGAGCAGAGCTCCGAACAAATGAGCAGTGACTATTTCACCTCCATTGCCATGGTTCCCTTGACTCTGGCCATCATCAACCCACAACCAAGTGCTCACTGAAGCGCTCAGCTCTACCAAGGACAGGGTGGTCCCTCTGCGTTTTCACAGACAAAGAAGGTCTTTGCATTTGCTCACCAGCTAAATATCCACCAGTCCTGTGAGACCATCCGGTCGATCAATGCTGCTCTTCCTCTCCTCCAACGGCTTGACTTTATGTTGCCTCCATCTCCGCCTCCCATTCCGTCTACATCCGCTGCAACACCATGCATTGCACTTGCTTTATCAGCACCCGTCGTGCCTCCACCTCCCTCTCCTCCTCTCTCCCCGGTGCAGTACAACTGCACCTTCTCACTCAAAGACCTGGATGAACCAGAACGTCCCTCCAAACACTCACATCACTGGATAAGCCACGTTGGAGATAGTTGGGATGCTGATGACATTATCGACATCTATGGGTCCGAAGTTGATGAGTTCATGGCAGACAGGTTCATCTCTCACCCCATGATTACTACAGCACACTCCTCACGCTCCACTACTTACACAGCATCGAGTAGTGTAGAGGTTACCAATAGTGTACCAAATACAATGGACATTATCTGTGTGCATGGCTCTAAGCCAAGTGTGATCATTGTGAGAGAAAACTGTGGATCCTGGACTCCAGTGCATTTATGCACTTTATGCCTGAACGATCTGACTTCAGTGATTATACATCGCTTGGAAAGAATAAAATTCCTGTCTCAACCACCTCTGATAAAATATACACCATCAGGACAGGCAACTTTAAAATACAGTGGAAAGATGTGCAAAGTAAACTGCACAACCTGACTCTATTTGATGTGGGACACATTCCCAATTCAGGAGTTTGATTGGTATCTATGTGCCAAATGCTCAATGCTGGCACCAAGGTTAGAGGAAACGCAAAGAGTATAGACATGCTCTTTGATGATGACACCATGCTGCATGGGCTATAATATGTATACCCTTGAGAACATATCTACTCACCACAATTTGCAGGTGACACCTGAATTTGAGACCATGCACAAGCAGATGGGACATCCTTCCAAAGATGTTCTAAAACATGCTGCGAAACATATGTGCAATTTCCCTTCTTCACTCAAGATACCAAAGGATGACAAAACCTGCAAAAGTGGTGTGGAGGGTAAACCCCCTGCTCACACCTTCCATCCGGATCTCAGGAGAGCCAAAGTGCCCTTTTAGCTGATCCACTCGGATCTTAAGTCCTTTCCCCTTGCATCATATCACAAATATAAGTATATCATTACCTTTTTTGATGACTTTAGGTCATATGGGTGGAGCGCACTATTGTGCACCAAAGATAATGCCTTACAGGCAACCAAGCACTTCTTAGTGATGGTGTCTACCCAGTTCAATGCTGTCATCAAAGGTTAGATGTCTGATGCAGGGGGAGAGTACAAATCGAAAGCCTTTGATGACCTGCTAGCCTTTCAGGGAATACGCATATTCCAGAGTGCCCCTCATATTCCCCAACAAAATGGTTGCACAGAGTGCTTTATGTGAACCATTATGGACAAGTCAGAAGCAATGTGCCTTGACAGTTGCACACCTGAATCTTGGTGGGAATTTAGTTGGAGCCACACCATCCATGTTTACAATAGGACACCATTGCGCAGACATAACTGGTGCATGCCATTTGAAATCCCTCATGGAGAGGCTCCTGATATTGGCCATCTTCGCGTCTTTGGTTGCGAAGCATATGCACATGTCTCTTCAGACATTCACACCAATAAGCTGGCCCCTAAATTGGAACCAATGGTGTATCTAGGTGTTGCACCTGGAAATGAACAGAATTATTTACTTATGCGCTGTCCCCACAACATTATTTTCACTTTCGTTCAAGTGCTCTTCAATGAGCAGCTGTTTCCTTTATGTGCGAAACCTACATGGACACGGACACAAGCCGTCCCTGAGCAACAGGTTGAGATTCCGCTTCCTGATATGCCAGATGACTTTGATGACTTCCTACCTCATCTGGATCCTCCCGAACCATTCCATGCACCTCCACCGCGTACTCCATCGCCAATTGCACCACCACCTTCACTACCTCATTGGCCCCAAAAAGGCAAAGCCCCTGAGTGCTGCCCTGCACCTCCACCCCCTGCTGCTCCTCCTGCTCCTCACTGCTCTACGCACGAACGGTGTGTACCACACCACCCAGGAAACATTTATGGGGATGATCATCATCCTGTTGGAAAAAGATGCAGAGTGCACTTGGCAAGACTTGGATCGTGCTGGTGCACCTCCTCAACAAGAAGTTCCTGTGACTTTCCCTGCTGATCACCCTCCAAAGATTTCCCCTCTCAAATCTGACGATCTCTCCGAAGTGGAGATTGAGCGCATCACCAGGGAAGGGGGAGGAGCGCTCACTTCTTACCTCCTGGGGAAGGTGATATGGCTCGATTCTCAAAGCCTATATGCGATTGGACTTTCAAGGATATCCATAAACTACCACCTGCGCAGCAACAGGAATGGAAAAATGCTTTTTGTGAGCAACTCAAGGTCCTCACCAAATGAGATGTTTTCGAACTGGTTGATCATCCTAAAGATCGTAAAGTCATCAAAAAACCGTTGGGTATTTGATGTCAAACCCGATGGTAGAAAATGTGCGCACCTTGTCGTGAAAGGTTTCTTACAGGTCGAAGGTTTAGACTTCAACCAAATCTTTTCTCCTGTTGTGCGCAATGAAACAGTGCACTTAATGCTTGCACTAGCAGCACTTGAAAACTGGCACATGGAAGCTGTCGATGTTCACACTGCATACCTTTATGGCACACTCGATGAAGAGATCTACATGGAACAACCTGAAGGATTTAAAATCCCTGGTGCTGAGACTAAAGTATTGCACCTCAAAAAGGCCCTTTACAGATTAAAGCAGGCTGGTCTTGCCTGGTAAAAAGCCCTCAATAAGTCCATGAAAGAACTTGGCTTTGAAAGGATCAAATCTGATCCTGGCATCTTTCTCTATAAGAAAAAAGGCTCCCTTATGGTCGTAGCCATTATCTATGTAGATGATGCTGTTTTCTGCAGTCCCTCAAAGGTGATCGTTAATGAGGTTAAAGTACACTTCATGTGCAAATGGGAATGCAGAGATCTTGGCAAAGCTAAGGAATTCTTGCACATGAATATCAAGCGCTCCAATCATAAGATCTTCATCAATCAAAAAGGATATTTACAGAAGATCATAGAGCGATTTGATTTGCAGAATGCCAAGGCAATGCAGACTCCCCTACCTCAGGGGTATCACCCACTCAAAAACGATGCGCCTGTAAACCCAAAACTTTGTCAGAAGTTCCAGACCATTATTGGTTCCTTGATCTACATTATGATAGGAACTCGTCCTGATATTGCCTATGCAGTCACTACAATGGTGCAACATTCAGCAAACCCAACTGAGGAACACCTTTCCAAAGTGCTTTACATTTGCCGCTACCTCTTGGAAATGCCAACAGCAGCCTTATGCTTTGATGGCACACAGGACAATGGCATTATCGCCTATACCGATGCGGATTGGGCATCTGACCCGAATACACACAAGTCCCAAACCGGCTGGTTCCTTAAACTAGCCAGATGTACTTTCAGCTAGTGATCTCACCTGCAGCCTACTGTGGCGCATTTATCTACAGAAGCTGAGTACATGTCCTTATCAGACTGTGGTAGACAAGCTTTTTGGTTTCAGCAACTTCTTAGAGAATTGGGATACAAAATGAACACAATTTCTATTTGCGGTGACAACTAAGGATTCATCTTTATGGCATCCAACCCAATCACTAAACCACGTAGTAAGCCCATAGATATTCGTTGGCATGCAATTCGTGATTGGATTCAGGATGGCATGTCGAGTTATTTTTCATCAATGGCATCAGTAATCCTGCTGACATGTTCACCAAAAATTTGGGGCGTATCAAATCATCATCAGGTCATTTTAAATGTGATGTGGCATTGTCAAAAATGAAGACATGCTTGTCATCAGGATAGCATTTTTCAAGAATATCCATTGTGCATGTGGTTTGCTTTAGAATGTTTCCACTGGAAAAATATCCATTGTATGCCTTTCCTGCCTTGAAAAGGACCTGTGTAGACTCTTTTCCATCTAGTGACTGCAAAAAACTATAATCAGCTGACCCAAAGTCAGAAACCATCAAAGAAGCACCTTCTTCCTTTGGTTGAGGTGGTATGTCCTTGTCTTTATGTTTCCAGCGAACCTTACAGCAATCATTTGCATAAAATGTTGATTCATCATGAAACCAAATGACAATCCGATGGGTAGACTCCAAGTCAGAGAGAAAAAGAGCAGACTTGGACAGTTTCTCAGAGGTAGGGTCTTCAGGCTTCCACATTCACAAGCTAGACTCAAGACTTGTCCAAGAAGGCAAGAACACATTCTAACGATATTCCACCACATCAACCTGTTCATGGCCATCTGCATACTGTCCCTGCTTCTCTTGTTTCCAACAGTATCACAATGCTTTGAGCCATCACTGAGCGGTCTTCAATCCCACCATTTTCTTTAGCCTGTGACATTTTTGGATGACAAGATCTTCAAGAAAATGCACAATATCGACCATATAGATGTATCTGCCGACACTCTGTAAATGGAGCTTGATATCAGCCACAAGCTCCTCATTGGTAATGTGTGAGACCCTTGGATTTGATTTACAAAAGGGTAGGTTTTCGCAATCATCAATATATTGCTTTGTCCACTGACAAAGATGCCACGTGAATGGATCAGCTTTTTTATATTATTGTGTTGTTTGTCTAGCAGCTTTTTCCTACTGACCACCAATGGGATTGAGGTCATTTTCAAGATCAGTAAAGGTAAGAAGAAAATCCTTCATCATGCTGAGCTGCTCAGCAAGACCAGGATTGAAATGTGGATTAAGATATCCTGTTTTATTATTTCACTGTGGCTTCAGAAGGGCTTGAAGATCTGCTAATGCTTGTTTTTCAGCCTTGACAGTTGGGGGACACTGCCGTTCCCAGCTATAGTCATAAGAGCCCTCCAAGTCCACACTAGCTCTCATATGGTTCTCATTCAAAACCAGTCCACTTTCTTCTTCTTCCACCTCCATTTCGTCCAAGTCTGAGTCCAAATAACATGGATCACTGGCACAAAACTGCTGTTCTTCCTTCAATTCCTCCACTCTGATCTCACCATCCACAACTTTGATCTCTTCCAGGATTTAATCTGGCCCTGGAAATGGATTTGTCAAATTTTTGTGCCACCAACAGCCTCAAACAGCAATAAGGTCATCTTCATTATTGAAAATCTCTTTACATGAAACTGATTGCCTTTGGGGCTTGGATAGGTTAGTCAAGGCTTGCACCCAGGCCTTCCAGGAGTTCAGAGTTGTCTCACTTGAATGGAGAAAGAGGGATGTAGTGAGTTCCTGGAACTCTGCTGGAAGCATATCTACGACTGAATTTTCAAGTGCATGCCCAAACCATTTTTGGACCTCAGAGAAGGCTGAGTCAACACTATCCATAGGACCTGTATTTGTTACGGTTGACCCGGGTAGGGACAAATGTAGCCTTGCAAAGGTTCAAGGACAAGGATCGTTACAAAGAGACGATGAACACAGAGGGCTCGCCTAGGGGTTCTTCCCATAGATCGACAAGGAGGCTGCCTTGGAGAATCGGCAGGAGCTTAGCAAGGATGTCCGAGGGGACCAGGTCGAGGAGTGAAGTTGCAAGTAGATTGCACAAGGAATACAAGGTATATCGCAAGGAGGTCTAAGCTAAAGAACAGGGAAAGAGAGCGAGGGTTTATATACCCAAGCTATGGAATATTATGGAACCTCGCGGAATATTCAGGAAGAAGTTGGGAACCAATGGCAAAGAAGACGTGATTGGTAATCGTGGTGGAACATGAAAGAACATCGTGGAACGATGAGTAATACACTGTGTCATGTGACACTAAATAAATGGTAGGGAACCAATGGCAAAGAAGACGCGATTGGTAATTGTGGTGGAACATGAAAAAACATTGTGGAACGATGAGTAATACACTGTGTCATGTGACACTAGATAAATGGTAGGAAGGCGAGAAAAGGAACAAGGAAAGAATCAAAAGGAAAGAGGGAAATCGTAACAGTATTCAGTGTGGAATGGAAATTGCAGTGATGGTAGGTCTCTTTATTAACTGTAGTAACAGGACTAATGAATGCCATTCAAGCTTGCAACAAGGATTGGCGATACAAGATGAATCTAACCTTTCAATGGCTTTTGCTGTTGGAAGACTCACTGGTATGTGCACCTGTGGAACTACATTCTCTGTGTCATACTAACTCGGAGCTCCAGCACCTTGCAGTCAGTCTGAAGGCTCAGCATGAAATGCAGCAGTGTTCTCAACTATGGCTGAATCTGCATCAGACTCTCAGCACATTTCTTTCACCTTCAAACTCAGTAATAATCTAAAAACTATTCTCAAGAAGGGTGGCATCATCTTTCACTCAACCGATAATGTAATTTCGAGCTTTCTACATATTATCCTGTAGTTACTTTTGTACATATGGCATGCTATGAATTGATTTTCATTCTTTGGCACTCGTAACGGAAAAGTAACATGCTGTATGTGATGTTTGCTGAAATTGCTGGACAACTACCTTACTTCACTCCATTACCCTCCCATAGGAATTCAGGGAGTTCAGTAGCCAACATATTGATTTTGCCATTCTTGGGTTTCTTCCAAGTCCTATTTTATTCAATGCCAGTTAGTATTGTTCAAATAGACAAATATATACTCCTCTGAGTTCTCATTGAATGCCATCACATACTCGACTGGGCAGAGATACCTAGCCACTAGCCAGCTGTGGGTGATTAAGTCTGAGCTCCAATTTCCAGGTGGTACTATTGATTGGGGTTCATATTGTAAACTTTGGGGTTTTAAATGATTTACATTGATAGTTTCTTGCACAACTTGGCGGAGTCGCTGCTCCTCATCTCATTGATAGCTTTGTTGAGCTAAAAATGGTTCAACTTATCCCCAACTTATCCCCAACACCACAATATATGCATATTTATGTACCTTTTTGAGAACTTTCTTGAGTGTTGATGCATATGCAGTGTCATCCATGAGTGTCTTGATACTTGGAATCTCCTAGATGAGGGTATAGTAGACCCTTTTGTAACAAGCCAACATTTGCAGCATACTGGTGCCTGATTCACATGATGAGCATGGAAAACAAAGTAAAGTACTTACATTCACTCAAGGGCTTGCTTCCTTGCATGGTGCCCATCTTCATCCTTAGAATCACTCTCGCCTTGCTCTGCTTGCTTTGAGAGTATCACTAGATGGATCACTTTGTTGATGTTGCAGAACATATTGTAACAGCACACGATAGTTTGTTCTAAACCCTTTATGTCTTTAATGAGGATTCCACATTCACCATCTGACTCAGAGTCATGCTCTGATCCCACCGGGGAATCAGAGTTGGATGTGTCTCCATTGCCAGGTATGTGATGCCTAATGACATCAGCCTCAGAAGCCATAGTTCATAATAAAACTTACTTCCTGTCATGTTTTTTTACTTTCTTCACCTTGATTGACTTGTTTTTTGAGGTTATCTTGACATGTTTTGACAAGCCATTGTCAACAGATTCAGTTGAAGAAACAGCATGGTGTTTGCTACTAGTAGACAGCATGATTAAGGGAATAAGGATTAAAGTTGGGAATTTCCTTTTGATCTTATTACTGTGAGAATATTTCCATTTATGTGGTGCAGCCTGTGCTGCCAGCATGCTCATCCTCAATAATTATTGACCTAAACCTCCTGGAATGAACCACTATCATCTGTTCTTAAAGGTTCAACTCAAACCTTTTTATCCCCCTCACCTAATCTCATTTTTCCATTCATACAATGCCCATCAACAATAAACAATGCACTTGCAAGGTTCTTTGAGAACAAGATAACTATAGAGCTCCCCCACAGACATTCTGGAGTGTACCATGTCACATACATTTCTGAATCCCTAGACTGCTTGTAAGTACTGTCAATCTCATTTATTTTTTTCTTATCTGTATGACCTTGAAGACAATTGAAATCTGATTTCCAACTACTACATCCGAGTTACACAATGTAGGAGAAAGCTGTGCACTTGCATCATGTTCAGGTATGTACCTATATGACTGTTCCACTCATTTTTTTGATTTCTTTCCAGACGTGCTATGTTCCTCTGCCCTGGAAGGTAATAGAACACTTATAACCTCCCAATCACACAACATCAAGGGTCTTGAACAATCAGGTGAGTTTCCATATTTTAGCGAATCACGATAGTTCCAGTTCTATAGCAACTTAGAGATACAGGCAGCAATTGATGTGATTAGACAAGTGAGTAAATATGTTCTATATATTTGTCCTTCCTGTAGCACAAACTGATTACCAGTGCTGGCCATGTTACATCTCCACATTAATAGTTCAATAGCAAGTAAGTTTCCTTCATCCATGTCGATAGTTCAATAGCAGGTAAATTTCCTTCATGGTTGACAAATGTATGCAACTAGTGTTTTAAAGTCCAGTCTAGGACTGCTTGGAAAACTGGACCGGACTGAAACCATTTAGGACTGGACTGCGGTTGCCAGTTGTTACCCCTCGTGACTCATGCAGTTTCTAGTTGCCGGTTCTAGCGGCACACATACAACTGGGCACAAACTGATTGCAACCTGTCCTTCAGCAACAAAAATTGTGGGATAGATCTACAAGATGCATGGACAAAACAGAGTTGCAACAGACAACTACACCTCGACAACCTTATCAACTCTGTCCCAAACAGTATGCTTGTCATCTCGAGAGAGGAGGGCTTGAAACTCATCTGTGTCTATTTCCTCATAGGTGAACAAGTTGAGTTTCTCTGAATCAACAACCTCAGTTCACCATGCGTGCTTCAAGACTTGAAGCTGCTCAAACTTCTCTGCTCCAAGGTGTGATCGGTGGTTGGTTGTGATTTCAGCACCTGCTGAAAACAACCACTCACAGGGAATGGAGGTCACTGGGACTTCGCAAACGTCTTTGGCAATATACGCAAGCATTGGATATTGATTGGAATGTGTCTAAAACATTGTGAGCAAAGAATGAAAGAAAGATTTGTGAACCCGGCAAACTGCCCACCACCTGACAATGTCTGTATCCTTCGTAATGTCACTTGGTATATTGTTCAGGTACCGACGCAACTCTTCCTTCCACCCACCACTATTTACTTGCATAGACCTTTGAATTAGTTGACAATAGTGGCAATCATAATCTGACTTGAGATCACGATGACAGATGGAGGCTGAGTCTTGGTGTGTGACAGTTACTTGGTAATGCTCCCTTTGTGACCAGTCTTGACTGGTTCTTTTAAGTCTACAACCAGTCCATTGTGCAACTGGTTGCAACCAGTTGCGACCATGTGTGACTGAAAGCATCCAGTCTTGTTCAGTTGTGGTTGTAGTTGCAGAGTCATGAGGTGTTTTTAAGACCGGTTGTAGTCCAGTCCTTCCAAAAAAGGAAAGAAAACTAGACCTAACCAGACTTTAAAACACTATATGACTCATTCAAACTTCCTAGGATGTATTTGTAATTATTTTCTGACTACAATCCACCATCACATGTATTTAACCTTTGAGTTCCAATGAATAGCTTCTATTTTCCCTTCCATGGATGACCTGGTGTACATTGGGTGTGCAAGATTGTTTGACATGCAATGCTTGCTGAGAGGCCACAAGGCCTAATTCAAAGCAAGAAAAGCACTAACAAATGACATCTATCATCAACATAGGAGTGATGACAAGCCAAAAAAATGAAAGCAGAGACCATCCAGTAGTTCTTCAGAGTCTAGCCATGCTGGCAATTCAAGGCTCATGCATCCTGTTTCCCAAATAGAAAATGCCAACTTTCAGTTTAAACCCAAGGTAATGTGTTGTATCCTATGTTCTGTGGTCAGATTATCCACTAGTAAATTCCTACTATCATAGAATACAGGAACCATCTCATAGTCCTCCAGATCTATCCCCACCTTCACCTAAACCAGGCATATCAGGGCATTTGGGGCAACATATCAGACTTCCTGCATAATACATTAACTACCTACCTGATAGGCTCATAGGTCTTCATCACACTGCACCCATGCCCATCTCATTGTCTCCTATGACTCAATTTTCCAAGTTGTTTGATCCTGCCTCAAATAGATTCCAAATGGAACCCGATTTGTTTGGACTTTTGAAAATCATCCCAAATTGTCTGACATTTGATCCACCAGACTCTCTGGGCCTCATTGATGCTCTGACACTGGCTCAAGGTCCTATCCCTTCATCTTCCCTTACAAACATTGTCCCCTTCATAAACATGACACACAAAAACTTGTTTTCAGCATTTAATAGCCCAATCACTGGACTCCTTACTTTTTGGGTTCAACAGCAAAGACAAAGGAAGAGACTAATCAGCTTTGGACATATCTACAGGATCCCCACTTGAATCAAGCCCAGGAACTACCATTCTCACTTGACCATGAATGTAACCTCATCAAGAAGTATCTACAAGACAAGTTCAATCCAGTCCAGTCAAGACACAGCTGGATCCACTCGTCATTGGATTTCCTTCTGGTAAAAGAGGGGGTTAAGTATGCCTTGGAAATGGATCCAACTATTTCCTTGCTGTGAATTGAAAATATCATTCACAGGTCAATCACTGAAATCATCAAATCAGTAATTGCAGATAGTGTCTTCAACATGTTTCACATAATGCCTTCTGAACAGTTCTGAACTACCACCAATGGAAGAAAAGTCCACATTTACTCGGAAGTGTATATGTCCCCTCAAATGCTCAATAGACATAGAGAAATCAACTTTCTACCTAGAGATCAAGAGGATAATTACAAGTGTATCATTGTTCCTTTAATGATTTGGTCTGACACTCCACAGCTTGTGAATTTTGGTGATGCATCATTTTGGCCCATATACCTTTTCTTTGGAAATCAATCCAAGTACATCCGTGGTAAGCCAGCCACAATGGCATGTCATCACATCACCTATATACCCTCTGTAATTGTTCATCATTTGAGATAGCTTTTGTCACTCATGCGTTATCTAGTTACTAGACAACTTTCAGGACACATACATCAGTATATATGGAGAAGCATTGATGGATGAGCTCTACACAGACTTCAAGCATGAGCTCATGCATGCAATTTGGAGACATCTCCTTGATGAGGAGTTTGTTGATGCACACAGAGGTGGTACAGTGGCTCCAAAAAGTGTCCTAATGTTGGGTCATTTTGAAGAGATTGGCTGGTTACAGGAGAACATTAAAGAATTACATAATATGCTTGCAGAATGGATGAAGGTAGTTGCCCTTGGCATTCTAATACTAGTTTGGTCATGTGATTTGGTTGTCATTGGAGTAAGTTACATTCCTCAACCTCTATCTTCCCCCACTCTACCTCAATTCTTTCCCAAAGCTCCCAAACTCCTTTTGCTGGCATTTCATAGCTATTGAGCTTCTTTTTGAGATGTTGCCAAAGGTGTTCAATAGGACTAAGGTCTGGTGACTGTGCTGGCCAGTCAAGAACCCTAATCCCTTGAGATTTGAACCAGTCTTGAGCCCTTTTGGAGGAGTGTTTAAGGTCATTATCTTGTTGAAAGATGATGTTCTCCTCAGGAATACCAGAATTCTCCATGCTGGGAAGCAAATTGTCCTCTAGAATAGACACATACTGCTCAGCATTTATCTTCTCCTAAACCTCTGCAAGTATCCCTACTCCATTCCAGCCCATGCATCCCCAAACCATCAAGGAACTCCCTCCAAACTTCACTGTTCCCTGAATCTACTTGTTCTGTAGGGGTTCACCTCCCTTTTTCCACACAAACATCCTTCCATCTGACCAAATAACTCTTGTCCAATCCTCCACAGTCCAATCCTTGTGCTTTAAAGCAAAGTCTAGTCTCCCTTTCCTATACTTAGCGGACAAAAGGGGTTTCTTCTTCTTTACCACAGGCTTTAGAGATGCAGCTGTGAGAACATTACAAACAGTTTGTGAACAGATAGGAGAGAGTTGATGATATGGGTGGCTTGGGCAGCAGTCTCAGCCTTTCCAGTAGTGATACTAGAGACAATTCTGCTCCTGTCAATAGAAGAAAGCTTAGAAGAATGTCCTAGCTTGATATTTTCCTTTTCTGGAAGGATCTTCTCAATGACCCTGGCAACAGTGGACTTCCCTAGACCAGTCTTGGATGCAATCTGACAAGCAGAGAGGCCAGATTCAGAGAAAAGAAGGATATTGGCTCTAGTAGAAGAGAGAATAGCTTTCATGGTATGATAAGGTCAATTGGAGTGAGACTCAAGGTATATACATGCTTGGGATTATGTCACTTACATAATTACATAACCTGGTAACGTAACAACCATCAATAGCTGTCAAATTCCTATGCTACATATGACATAATGATTAACAAATGCAGGGTCAAATAAGTGTCCCAATGACATGTCATTTTGAAATGCCTGTATCTCACTACAATGTTCTCCTGTAACTGGCCAATCTCTTCAAAACGACCCAATATTGGGACACTTTTTTGAGCCACTGTAGTAGTCATAGCACCCCAGCAAGGTCCAGACTGGCCAGTGCTTGAGAGTACCATCTTTGCTATGGAGTACTATGGAGTACCACTTCGCCTATGGAGAGTACCACTTTTGCTATGGAGTACTATGGACTGCTATGGAGAGCACCACTTTACTATGGGATACTATGGACAGCTATGGAGAGCACCACTTTTACTATGAAATATTATGAATAGCTATGTAGATCTAAATAATTTGCTATCTGATCATGCAATCATAATTGCAGAAACACAATATATTTTCATACATTAAGTTACACAAGATAAATAATCTATATATGTATAGAAGTATACACTAGATCAATCATAATTGTCAGTGGAAATATTAAAGTATTAATATAGTGACCCACTATCAGTATGTTGACTAAGCAAATAGTAAAAAGTTAGTAAGAATATTGAAATGTTGACAAGTGACTCACCAATATTTGTATTTAAGCAAAGAGTAAAGGTTAATAAGAACATAGAGATGTTGACAACGACTTACCAAGAAGTGTGGTGAAAAAAGTTGTGTTGATAAAAAAGTGAGAGATGATAGTGGTTGAGAAAACAGAAGCTGTAAGAAAAATTTGATGTGAGGCTTGTTTATATAAGAAAATCCAAACTCAGCCAAAAATGCGAACTCAGACAACAAATACAACAGTCAACAAAAATACAAACTCAGCTGAAGTGTGGGAAAACAAACACAACTCAAATTTGACAAAGTCTTTTGACTACAGTTTTATTACACTTTTGTTCGCTTTTTTACTACACTTTTACTACACTTTTTTACTACACTTTTGGTACATTCTTGGTAGATTGTTGGTACAATTTGGTACACTTTCTACTACACTTTTTGTACATTTTTTCGCTTTTTTGGTAGATTGTTGGTACAATTTGGTACACTTTTTGTACACTTTTTGTTCACTTTGTTCGCTTTTTTGATACACTTTACTACACTTTTTATATACTTTGATACACTTTTTATGACACTTTTGATATACTTATTTTTTCACTTTTTTGGTACATTTACTACATTTTTGATATACTTTCCCTCTCCTCCTTGTCATCATTGCCTTTTCATCCCCCCATCTTTATCATCATTCTCTCTTTCCATTTTTGTCATCACTCTCTCTTCCTCCTTCTCCTCCAATCTGTATCATCATCCCCTCTATTTTTTCCATCACTCTCTGCCCCTGTTTTTGTCATTACCCCCACTTCCTCCCTCTATTATTCCCATTACCCCCACCTCCTTCTTTATTATTTCCATCCCTCCCATCCCCTTCCTTCATTTTTTCCATCACTCTCTCCCCTTATTTTTGTCATCACCTCCACCCCTTCCCCCATTATTCCCATCATCCCCACCATCCCCTCCCATTATTCCCATCACTCACTCCACCTATTTTTGTTATTACCCCTATTCCCTCCCTCCATCATTTCCATCACCTCCTTCTCCATTTCCCCTCTTTCTCCATCATTCATGTTCTTTTTAATGACATTTATTATTTATACATTTAATCACTTTACTATGCCACTATGAGCTACTATAGCAACTACACAACTATGTATTACTATACAGATATACAATTTATACATCTTATCAACTTTGCTATGGCAGTATGGGTTGCTATACAGCTATAGACTACTATGGAGATATGGTTTGCTATGAACAGCTTTATGACTATCACACTATGTGGTCAACTTTGCTATGCCACTATGAGTTACTATGCAGTTATATATTGCCATGGAAATGGACCTAAAACTATGGTGTGCTATGCACATCTATGTGATATTCACACTGTGTGGTGGTTTGCTGATGAAACCAAATCTCATTGTCAATGTTGTGGAGAGCTCAGTATATAATATCATCTAGTAGCAGTGAGTTGGGGAAATTTCCAATTAAATGAAAAATAGCAGAGTAGATGAGAGGAGAGCCATGAAAAGGGAGTAGACTCTCTCAGGAATACATGGATTTAGAAAAGAAACAGGGGAGGAGGGACAGCAATTATGTGGCTACAAAGATGACATGAGCAGAATGTATTAGTTTCAGATAAATTGAGTCTGAATAGTGTCCTGCCATTTCATGCCAGCATTGGGGAACATAATTGTCTCATGAAGGGTGGTCTTGTTCATCCATACTGCTATACATTTCCCAGCATAGTCAATAAGATCCTTCTGGAGGTAGTTGGAAAGGTGCCTAGATTGAATGTGCATCAGTGTCTGATAAACCAACCTTGTAGGGATGCTTATCTCACATAACTGGCTTTATACCCGTCATGAGTACCACCAGATTCATCTTGAGATGCTTGTCTGATCCTGACCAGCATAGAATTGATATTTTTCCAGAAATTCTTCAACTTCCACTATTCAAAGTTGTTCTCAGCATTGCCTCCATTTGACCCTTGATCCTCCTGTTCATCCTTGGTATCCTTGGGGTTGATATTCTTGATGGCTTCATTGTCTAAAAATGGGTTCTGATGTGTTTCGAGATCATCATTCAGCCAGTTGTTATCGTATAGTTTGTAGCCAGGAGAGTCATCCGAATAAACTTTGCTATCAGTATCCATGTTCTGACACCATGCAAATCATCATCAGCATTGTTGTTGTTGCTATTAGCATCCATGTTCTGATCACCATGCCAATTAGCATTGGCATTGTTGTCATTGTTGCATGTGCTGTTGGAAGTGGTTTTCTCGATAGTCAAACCAATTCTTGCTAAGATGGTGGTGTGCACTTCTGGATGCAAAAACTCCTTCAATGTAGGGGTGTAGATGTTGCTGAAGGGGATATCCTGGGAGTTCTTGGTGGCCAAAGAAAGACCTGAATAAAAATTGCTACAAAAATAATACTATTAGTATCAAAGGTTCAGAGGGAAGATACTGCACAAACAGGACAAGCAAAGCAAGCCCAGTGTGAAGCATTGATATCCATATTTCCAGCGGCATGGGAGAGCGAGAGCATAGCATCCATGATGCTTGATTTCTGAGAAATGGATTTGACAAGCTACATACAATAGTAAAAAAGAAAGGGTCACTAGGGTCCACCGGATGAGAAGGATGCTTACTGTGCTTCTGATTTGGCCCCATATAGTAACTAGATGCCTTGAAACCAACTTTGTGAGAATCTTATTGACATCATTGTCTTTGAACATGGTTTTTGTGACCTTGAAAATCTCTTTATGTTTCTGTATGAAGTCCTGCCAGGTAACATGTATCAATTATCAAATAATGGCATATGAGTTATGTTTACTAGTATATGGCCTATGGTATCAGTGACATAGGCAGTGAGATTCAGTGAAAATAGACAGGTGAAGAGACAACTTTTCAGACTGGTCTAGTACTCCAAATCATTAATCAGCTCTAATTATGGTGACGAGAGCAAATAATCACCTGGAAGTCCCTTGTACCAAGAACAGTGATGGCTTGATTGGCTGCATTCTCCTTATCTGCAGCTGAAGTGCGCAATAAGGGTGCTGTGATGTTGAGCATCATTAAGGAAATGTCACTGAGCTGCAGTTTGGTTAGTGTTGAAATAGAATGGATTACATTACAGTGAT